>VDFB02388868.1:0-65321 GCA_007258455.2 Sequoia sempervirens | reverse complement strand
ATCCAATAGTTTAATTTTGGATGGAATCATGATGAGAAAGTTTAGATTGGAGTGGGAGTGAAAAATTTGGTAGGTGCTATTAGGGGTTAAGAGAAAGAATCTAGTATGCGTGTTTCAATAGTTGTGATAGTATTTGTAGATTTAAGGTTTGATGTTTTTAAAATTATAACATTATTAGTAGTGATTTCAAGGTTGTTAGTATTGATTATTATTACTTATAATGAGCTGAAATGTGCTCATTGGATCTAAAAATAAATAAATCAAGTGATGCAATATTTAATGCAATGAAAAAATGTGACTTCCTATACAAGTATTAGAACATAATTCACAATGATCAATCTAATCTTCTTTGGGTATTTTTGTTGAACACCAAGAATATTGAGAGGGTGGGTGAATCAATATTCTATTAAAAAATTCAGATATAAACCATCCAAAAATTAAATTACATCTAACTACAATTGAAATTTTTTAAGACATGAAAGAGATCATAACACCACATAACACATAAAAACCATGATTTTTACATGGAAATCCCAAAATGGGAAAAACCACGGTGAGGATTAGCTCACAATATATTACAACCAGGCATAAGATATTATAGTGGCTTACAGCCATGACTCACTATCCTTGAAAGGCTCACTACCTAAGATGATTACAAAATAGAGTGTGGCTCATTTCTAGGAGGTGAACTAATGGAATACACCTTTCATGTGCTGAATTTAGTTCCAATTAAGATTTGAAATACAAAATCCTGCATTGGTTTGCAGCTTCACAACATACACTACCTTGATACTGAACTTATACATATAATTTCGCACACTATCACACATCACCACTTATCACATCTCACATGTCACACCTCTTCAATAAAAAAATGTTTCATATATATTCTATTACATCTACACACATCAATTAGGTCAGCCTAGTTGGCTGTACATATACTTAATTCAAAAATAGCTTGTCATCTCAACAAAAAAATGTGCAAGGCATGATTTAGGTCGTCATAGACCTAAAAAGGATCTCTTTGACATCCACACAACATACTAATCTTCATACCACTTATTCAAGTATAAGATCAGCTAGGAGAAGACTTGATCACAAAAATAGATCAAACTGACTAGCATCAATCAACCATATGATCATATGAGCGTGCACCATTTGGAATACCTATAGAGTTGACACCTGTAAAATATCTCCCAAAGTCATAATGACTGGATCAAAGTACCAAAGGAATCTAGACCAAATAACTCATACCACTATGCACAACTCTGAGTAGAAAACTATATGTTGATCTTTTTTCATTTATATCTTTTATCCGATTCAACCAAAATCATTGAAAAAAATTTCATAGATGCATTTAGTAGTCTTGAATAACATATTAAAACCACATAGGTTTATCTTCTAACATGAGCAATTTTGAACCAAATTACCGGATCAGGGTAACATAAACAATGTTTATTGGATTAACATAAACTGTCACCAAACAATGTCGGCATCAATGAAAACACATCAGAGGGTTCCTTCTTCATTCTTCCAACAATCTCCCCCATTTTCATTGATGGAAACATGTGCCGAAAATGGATCTTCAAAAATTGTCTTCACTAAAACTATGCGAACTCCCCCTTTCAAATATACACAAAAATTCTCCCCCTCAAGATTCCAAAACTTCATAAGAAACTTCTCCAAAAATTTAACTTCTCCCCCTTTGACATCAAGGACAAAGGTTGTGCCAGTGATAAACTTGCAAAAAGAAATTGAAATAACATAAAATAGAGAAAAGTGTAAGGAACATTTAACCAGAACTGGGGGCGCCATCTAATTCCTTGAGAATGGCTTCCCAAGTAGGTTTTCCATCATCCCAAATCCCCTTTTCTTTGACAAGTGCTTTATGAAATGATTCCAGTTCTACTAATCACTCTTCTCCTTCTTCGGAAGTGGATGGATTATCATTCATCTTTTCAAGTTTCTCTACATCCACCAAGGCACTTCATAATGGAATATGTTTGGACTTCACCAAATCTCTAAGTTGTCCAAGCCACCTTATTGCATCCTCTTTTTACCTTTGAAGTGTGAAAAATTTGTTCTGTAGGTCTAAAATGGAAGTCGAGGATGTATAATATCTGTCATCTACAACTTTGTAGGCTCTAGAGGCATTTCCAAGTTGTGACTCTATTGAGTCCATTAATTCTTTAATGCTTTGAGTAGCATCCAGCCACCGTATGCAATACACAAACAATATTTTGTATTCCTCTTCATATTCACTTACCTCTTTTAGACATTACAACACCTTATTGTGTGTGGTTGCACATTTATCTTATAGTATCAATAACCTTTTCTCCAAAAGTCTTCACTCTACCTCTTTTTCAGTCTGTTTCTTTAGGCTAGAGGTACATTCTTTGAGTGAATCAACCAAGGACTTTAAGTTCTCAATAGGAGCTAAGGAATCATCAATTTTGGCACTGAGAGCAGTATCCTGCAAAGCCTTAATGGTATCATTTATCAATTCAATCCCTTTATAATGGGTTTCAATAATTTCCTTTTTATTGGAGTTGAGAAAGGTACCATTAAGCTCTATCTGTTGAACTGGTGAGATCTTACTTAGATCCACATATCTTGGATGTGGTAGAAGTTGAATCAACTAGGGTGGAATCATAGGCTAAATCTTGATTTGTCTTGAAAAAAGACCCTTAAGAGTATTTCTATATGATTCTCTGGATGACTTTGATGGCTCAATGGTATTTGAATATTCTTCTTCACTTCTTCCAACCTCTATTTCTTCCTTATTTTCTTCTTTCTTTTCCTCTTCTTCCTCTTTGGTGGGACTTTCTAATGGTTTGTCCTTATTTTATTCCTCCTTCTTGTCCTCATCATCTTTTCCATCATTATTCTTTTCATCTTTTTTCTTCTTCTTCACTCTTGTCTTTTGCACCACCATTTCTGGTATTCTCATGGTGTTCTTCTAGATTGTTATCAATATCATTTTTATATTGATCTTCAGTATGTTCTCTAGTTGTATCCTATGTATCTTTCAGAGGAGAAAATGTCTTCAGAGAAGCATGTATATCATCAACCTTATTAAAATGTGATATCTCTTCAATGGAATGATCTTTTACTTCTTTGTAAAAAGGTAAATTGTTAGTGGAAGGCATCATTTCTTCTCTGTCAATACCCTTGTCTTTAGCAGGCTCCTATACTTGAGCTGTATGAGATGAAGAAACAACATTCATCGCAATTTTCTTTGTCATTTTCCTTACTATATCAAGAGTCTCTTGCCTCAACCTTTTTTCACAGTCTTTTTCTTTTTCATTAGAATGGTGACTCTTTGTTTGACCCTGAATCTCTTAGAGTCTTCTTTTAACATGGTAGTTGCATCATCCTCAGACAAGGAGGATTTGTATGTGTTCAAGGCATCAAACTTGATCCTGTCATCAACAGTTACAACTTCCCATACATTTTTAGTCACCTTATTTCTTATACTCTCATAAAAAATAATCATATATTGAATAAAATAATTTACAATTGTTTCATTATCTTCTTCATTAGCCTCATCAAACAATTTAGAAGTAGCTAGAAAATATTTAGATTCTATCATATTATTCACTAGAGGCTCCATTCAGAGGTGAGTTGGAAATTATAGGCTTTGATGAGCCTTCTTCACCCTTCTTCTCATGCACATGAATTGTAAAATAATTATTTTCTTCCTTTGTCTCCTCTTTGTTAGATGAGTCTATAACATTGTCTTTGGCCATCTTGAATTTTGTTTCAGCCTCTTGTGATGCACCGCTTCTTTTGTTCCTTTTCAACTGAACTTCTTCTTGTAAGCCAAGGTCAATCTACTCTTGTACCACATCACTCATGTTCCTTTTTCTGCTTTCCTTTTGCTTTATTCTTCTTTCAGAGGTGGCAAAGGGTGCAACAGTGGGTACATTTTTCTTCTTAGAAGCTCTAGTGTTGGGTCCAGAGGAAGTAGATACATTAATTGTTATCAGAGTATTGTGTCCTACCTTCAATGTTGTAGTAGCACTGAATAGTGATAACTTTAAGAAACCCGCCCCTTAGCGAAGGTGTAAAATCTTGGTGAATCTTGTATACTTCCCAATAAAAATATTAATTTTATTGGTGATTTTTTTTTTCAGGAAAAAAAAAAATCTCAATTGGCGAATCTTTTCTAATTACTAGAAGTCTATGGAAAATCCTGGAAAATTGATTTTTTTTTAATCCAATAAAATATTTTCATTGGTGATTAAAACCTTTTTTCAAACCAATAAAATATTTCCATTGGCAAATAAACCTGTTTTCATAACAGAAAAAATATTTTTGTTGTCGATTAAAACTTTTCTTCAAACCAAAAAAAATATTTTCATTGGCGAATTAAGCCTATTTTCAAATGAATAAAATTTTTGGCGAATTGAACATAATCTCAAAGTAATAAAAAAAAATTAGTGGCGAAATTCAGTTGGTGAAAATATCAAATTCTGGGACAAATTTTCCGCACATTCAAATTCTTTCATAAAGTGTTCGGAATGGGGACAAGTGTCAACATATTTATTATGTTTGAAACTAAATGTCAGTGAAAAATAATATAACCCACAACTGTTCGATGAATTTTTGATGGACGATTGTAGTTGCATTTCGGAAGAAAATCTCTAAAGCACTAGACATGTGAATTGAAACCTCTGGGATAACACTAGAACCGTTAGATTTCCATAAATCAATGGTTGAGATTTTATTACTTATTAAGTCACTTAAATTCATGACAACCAAAATAATATTTTATTGTTGACTGGTTACTAGAAATTGAAGGTCACTTAAGTTATGACTTAAGCCTTTGGAGTCATCATGGTGACCGATCCGTCGACCTAGACAAATGATGGGTTTGAGAAATGAACGGTCGAGATGGGGTGACGTGGGTCAACCTTGACCGCTCCTTGCTAGCTCGCGGGGGACCCACCTACATCTCCCATCCCTCAATGGGGAGGTGGGGAAGTGCCATGTGGAATGATCAGAACCGTCGAAGGAACTATAGCAAGGTGCGAAATATTAAGGAAATATTAGGGAACTAGTGTTAAATCCTGCACTACTAAAGGAGCCTTTTAAGCAAATTTTTTTTTATAGTTTAATAGCTGCTATATGGGGAAGCATCCTGTATTAATCAAAAAGATGTTTTACATTCCTCAGATGGGATTAGATGCTTGATCAAGTCACTAAGGGCTCATCCCAACATTATTCACAATGAAGCCTTCATTTCCACAAAATATTACAAACCCAAATATTGAATGGATTGACATTGGAAACTTATACGGACTACAAACAAACCATCACAAACCAAAATGGCCTTCCACAGACACCAAATTATGCATTGCTACAACCAACCTCGCTAGTCTTCTTGGGTTTGATTGTATTCAGAATCACTAGAAAATCACCATCATAGGCACTATGGGCAGGATGGTTTGCTCGTTCCTCCTAACTCTTGGTGTCATTCACTACCCATTCTTCACCAGTGTCCAGCTCCCAATCCTCCTCATCTGAAGAAAATCTTTCCCCATCGAGAGATTTTTCCATTGCAAACGCCTTCACCCAACCCTTCGGCTGGTCTTTGAGAATGTCAACTGCATGCAAAAGAAAGTTGATACACCTATCAATCTCCCCCCACTAGTTTTTGAGAGTTGCATAGTCCAATGAGTGAACCAGGGGAAACTTTGGTACCGAACATTCATTCCCATGAGCCTTGTAGTAGTGCAACGGTAGTGGGGTCATGAGTTACCGTCGATGTTGTCCAGTGTTGCGTCAATATTTTCCAATAGAGTGTTGAAAAATCATTTGGAATAGCTTCTTCCCCTGAGCTTTCGAGACACCCATGTACACAAACATTATTTCCTCATCAGTTATAGTAATTTCATCATCTAACTCCTATGTAGGATAATCAACCAAACTAGAAGCCTCAACCTTTTGCTTCTTTATTGTTGGGCATGGCTCCCTTGGAGGGGATGATTCTCTAATTGGAGAATCTAATTCAATTATTTTAGGGTCAAAAGAATGTTGCTACAATAACACTGGAATTGGAGGTAGTTGCTGCTATGGTGAATGCACTTTTGACTCCCCAGATTGTGTAGGAGTAGCAACTGTTTACTGCTTACTCATTGTGCCTTTCCTCCTTGAATATATGTGCACCTTCTTGGAAGGCTGCACAAGTGACTCTCCCTATATCATAGGCGCCTTCCCCTTATCTTGCACAACTTTTATCTCCTCTAATCTTGCCACTACTTTGTCAAAATTTTGTATCATAGCTTCAATCTTTAAAATTGGGTCACTAATTTCTGAAAAAGCTTTAAAATTAGGCTTCTTAACCTTAATTTCTCTTTCCAAATTCACAAAAAACACCCCACTTCTTCATTCTATCATTTGGACATCAGGATCAAAAATATTTCTAATGAGGTCATCAGGCATAGTGTGGGTGTGAACATACTAACCTCCCCTATTTCTCTTCATTAATCAAAATAGGAATCCCTCAGGGTCATATGTATTTTATGACCAGATCTTCATATTGTAATGAATGAGATAGTGCTCTACAATATTTCTCCATCCATATGTAATCATGACAAAATCAACAAACACAGTGTATGTAGGGAAGAAAGTTCCCTTTCACTTCTCATCTAGGAAAAAATCATCTGCATTCCCTAGATGCACATCACCTCCAAAAACCCAATCCTTCGAGGCACTTCCTTGGGGAGTATGTGGGGTGCCAATTGTGTGCCAAATACCCTTAGAACTGTACAATTGTTATAAGGGATTACATCCCCACAGTTGTGAAAAATATTCAAATCAGGCCTCCTTTCAACTAGCCTCAAAAAATCATGTAACTCCTTGGGGATCCTAGGTACATCCACCATTAGATCCTGTCTCAATTTGGTGGCAAAAAGATTCATAGCAGTTACATAGTTGGTATTTTGTTCATTCCTATCCAATATAGGGGTCCATGATTGCACCAACATCTCAATACCATCCACAACCCTTATAAGTTCCATCTCCCGACCAAAATAGTTTGCACCTTTGAAAAGAAACATATGCATAAAGAGTGAAAAATACCAAAATATGACACCAAGTTTCCCACCCTTCAAGGTCATTAATCCTTTATGAATTTTCTTTGCTACATAGGCGTAAAAATCATATAAGGTATTTATGTTAAAATGTTGAATACTCGTAGCCATGTACATATGGGCCATTGGCATGCTAGAGCCAAGATCAAACCCTAGAATTTGGAAAAGGGAGTAAAAGGTCTTTTGAAAATAAGTTCAAAATACTTAATAGGGAGGGGCTCAACATCAGAGGGTCCCAAATTAATCTTTCTTTTGTTGATTCCCTTCCCTACTGATATCAAAAAATTGGTCAACACTGACACCTTGAAGTTGTGTTTTACCCTTTTGTATTCCTCCCTCAACATCTTCTCATCAATCTTAACCATGTCACTACTCCAAGTGTTCAACTTGAATACATATGCAACTTGTTACTTAGTAACCCATAATAGATTATGTCCATCATGAGCTCTAACAACCCTAACTAGAGGGTCATAGTTCACAACAATTTATTTGAGAAGATCAACATCTATGAACATGTTGGGTACAACCAGTTTACCCATGTCCAACCTCCAGGGGTTGCAGAAATGGATATGAACATTCCTATTTCCAAACCATCCCTAGAAAATTCTCCATCTGGAGTACGGTAGGGAAACATCTTTAATTGTACAATAATTATCAGTGATGCCAAATTTAGTTCCAGGGAAAAAGTACATAAATTGTCCCTTTGATTTCTCAGAGGTTGAAGATACTAATTGTTCAGTTAAGTCCTATCACAGAGGTATTTTAGTGGGCTTCGACTTAGAAGATTGGTATTTTGACACGGATGCGACTTTGGGTGCCATAGTTGATAGTAACAAAGTTTGTGCAAACTAGGGTTTACTACTCAGCAAATTGCAAGCTTACAACTAGGGTATAGGTTCATGCAAGGAAATAACATGACTAAATAGGCTAATCATTCAAATTAAACGTCAAACCTTAAAAGAAATGCAATGAAACCAAAAACCCTAATGATAGAATGATAGAACAAGCACTTACAACAAATTTTTAAACAACTAATAAGTAGGATAGCAATTTTACTTACTGGTTTTGCAGACACTTGAAAACCCTAATTCTTGTCATCAAACGAGCTTGAAAATTTCAGTGAGAACTCCTTAGATGTGTTAAATGCTTTAACAATTTTCAATTATACTTTAAAGCAATTTTTATGGCTTTAAAACATACCAATTGGAAATTTGGTAGCTCTATATCATTTTTACCATTATGGTTCACTCACACAAACTAGAATGGCTGATACGACTCATTTTCCCTCAATCTTGAACTTTGAATTTTAACCATCGATCTCACAGTGAGATGGCCCAATAGATGGATCATATTTGGTCAAATAAGTTTGAAAATATAACTACAAATGGTTGTCTCCATTGACCAACCGAAAAATTCCATGTGGATTTATCTCTGTGTCACTCTGCGGGCTCCACCATCTCCACAAGCATTGAAATTGTCTACGTGTCAACCTACCTACTTCCCCTATAGGTTTAAAGTGTGTGCATCTTATGGAAGTGAGGAGATGGGGAATGACTGAGATTCATTTTTCAGAAACCATAGTAACCGTTGATTTGAACACCTTAGGTCATCGGCACCTTTGAGTAGTGGTAGGACCCGCCAAAAAGGGTGTCCAGGTGTTGCCTGCTCACTATCCTGTCGACTCCTTAATTTGATTAGTTTAATCCTACGGGATGGAGGGGAACGAATAGAAAGTAGTCAATGGAACCCTCCAAGCATAACACAATATTTTAATAAGCACGTGCACTTATTACATGACTTAAAAGGGGCTACCTGCCTAGGTTTATAACATGAACGATATTGAGCGAATATTAAAACCAAAACTTAGGGAAAGAACAAGAATTAAAGAATTTTATGACCTGCATAAGATAAGGAAATATTTATAAGGATTCTACAAGTAGCAACCGGGAACACTAGGCTCAAGAGGCTGGTGAGTAAACAGACGCAAAGGCATAAGATATGACTTAAGAGACTGGGAACGGGTAAAACTCGGTCAACTTTGAATTAGATTATTAGAATGTAGGTAAAAGGAAAAGACACTATAATATATTTAATTTTTGAATATAATATCCACATATCTTGCTCTCCAGTATTGTATTCACTATCATCTGACTCTAAATAATCAACGATTATTTATAAGCTATGGATGTTGAACTATTAGCTTATGTTCAAGGAATGTATTAATATTCCTTTTAGTTATTTAACAAAGATTGTGTGAATGGAAATGCAATAGAAATTTATAAGTAGTGTGATAAGTGTTGTTCTTTAAAAATGATGTAGAATCACATATCAAATTCAATACCATGGAATACAATATAAATATAAAATATCATAATTTCATGGAATACAATATAAAATATCATCAACTACAGTTTGGAATATGATTCATGAAATGCAATATAAAATAAAATATCATGTAGTGCAATGATTCAAAATTTCATGGAATACAATATAAAATATCATCAACTATAGTTTGGAACAATGGAAATCGATTCATAAATTGCAGTATAAATACCTAAAAGCTGCTAATTCACTTCCATTTCCCAAATAGAGTTAGGGTCCTCAAACTGATGTTCAACTTAAGATAAAGTAAAAGAGTCATCTTGATTCTGAGTCTAATCTTCATTTTCTTTGGCTTGCGTCTCAAATTCAACATTCATTGTGTCACTATCATTTGTACCACTACCACTACCAGTGTCACCAGTATCCACATTTGGAATTGGAGTGTTGCACAACCCTGTCCCTCTTCTTTCGCATGTGGACCTCCAAATTGTGAGTGCCCTTTCGAAAGGAATTTTTTGACATTATATGTAGTTCCTTTCATCCTCAAGTAATTTTCCAAATTCTTTTCTAGTTTGTTTCTTAACTTTGATTTCAAGAATGCCAATGAACGGAAAACTCTCTCATCCTCCACTGACCCCAATATCATTTTTTGGCATAAATCAACAAGTTTGAAATATTTTGATATCATATCACGCAATATTTCACTCTGACCTAAGTTTTTCCAAACCTTTGTTATTGATCTCGGTTCAAAGTCCTTCTCCATTCCCATGGAATTATACTGGTCCCTCATAGCTACTAAAAAATTCTTACATTGTTGTCTAAGCTTATCTTTATTTAAAATCCCTTCTATTGTCTACTCATTGTATGTTACACTTTTCAAAAATTGTTCGACCAAGATATTTACTTGATCATGAAAATATTTTGGGCTATCTTGGTTTACCCAAAATTGAGCATACACAATACCCATGGCTTCAAGTATTTCATGTTGAGGGAATCTTTCACGAATCTATGAGGAAAGAGATTTTTCAATTTCTTTCAAATTATCACTAGCAAATTTAACAATGTCATTAAAATATTCCTCCTTAATAGGTACTTCTCTACTAGAGCGCGTGCTTGTCTTATAAGGGTACATTGGTATCTCATATCTGTGTACAAAGATACATAAGTGTCTACTTGCATTAAACTGTAAATAATTATCAGGATTATTCAAATCAATAATTTTTTGCGACATGAAATAATTTGGGCTTTTTGTGTTAGATCTAGATATAGATGATCAAGGGCCAAGCATGTATGTTTACATAGTTTGGCATATTCATTAATATACATAGTTCTTTCTTGGAATTTCTTCAAAAGATTGTTCATTTCATTCAGCATGGGGAGAAGACTAGCTAAAGTGAAGAGTGTCTCTATATCGCTTAACCTATATAAGAGGTCAAGAGCTTTGTAAACTGTGTTGCAATGCTCGTATATTACTCCAATCAAGGATTGATATTCTAAAAGAACTCGATCCACTAGTCCATGTAGGGAGATCCATCTGGTATCAATATCCTTGAGAAGCTTTTTTCCTGTTGTTATTCCTTTAGCAAAATTTTGAAATTATGTGAAATATTTGGGACTTCGGCAGAAGTATGCGTGGAGCTCGTGGACTAGATTTTCAACTTTTGATACTGTAGGAAACTTGCTTACAATTTTGAATGCTAAATTCATTTCATGGGCCATGCAATGAATCCCAAGCATGTATGGTGCACAAGTAGTTTGTAACTTTGTGAAAACACTGCTCCTTTGACCTTGCATCATTGTAGCTCTATCATCTCCTACACACACCAACTTTTTGGCAATTGTCAACTCATCCATATCTGCAATTTCATTCAAATATTTCTTGACTAGCTCAAATAGATTTTGTGATGTTGAATTATCCTTCATTTTATGAACACAGAGAATATGAGCTTGGCGAACATGTTGTTTTACAGTATGAAAATGCATATAGAACCAAGAAGTATTATCTACCGCAGTAACTTCATCTAAAGATAATGCAATGAAGTTTGACTCTTTTACTTTCTCCTTTAAATCTTGTTTTTCCATTGTAGCAAGACAAATTGCCCATTCCCACCCAGAGTTTACTGACCAATGTGAGAAAGGAAAGTGAGGAACACCCAAAAAAGATAATAAACTACAATATTCTGGGTAGTTTGTCATGACACCCTCTGGAAAAAATATGAAAAACAACACTCATCTGAACAGTTTTTGACATATTTTCTCCTTCCATTGCTTTTCCAAATTGAGCCTCAAGTGTACCTTGACATGTAGCAAGCTTCAATATTCTTTGGTTATGCTCTTCATATTATGCAACATACTTAACATGAAGACATTCTTCCTTTGATTTCCATCATACGATTGATTGTTCCTTTCCGTCTATGATTTGTTTTTCATAAAATTTATCGATATGCTTTTCTATAGTGTCAAGCTTTAGCTACAACTTCTTGTCTCTTCTACATTTCCAACTACAAATCATACACATGCATTCTATTGCACTTTCAAAATATTTTTCTTTCCCCACTGGTACAATGAATGGGTACTTTGACAACCAAGCAAGTTGAAAATTCCTTGTCATTTCCCACTTACGCCCCATTTTTTTATTTTCCTTTTCTTTTCTTGCTACCAACATCATCCTGATCCAAGTCAATTATCTCATTCTGGCCAACCAGGGCATCCCTTGGAACATCTTTTGCAGTATTTCCATCCTCATTTGATACATTTAACTCAATGACAATCTCACCTTGACCTTTCGGTGGTGATGAGGTATTGTGAATGCCTTCTTCATTAATATTTGGTGGAAGAGTTGATGATGTAGCTCCATCTTGATCTGATGGATCAGAAGCATTTCAATTTCCAAGGTAAGATTGTATGGTACCTCTTCGTTTTGGGTGTTTTGATGGCTTCCCAGTCCCTTCACCACCTTGAGGAATCTTACCCTTGTTGCTCGACATATTGATCTCTCACTTTGAATAAAAGCAGGAAAAAAATGTCTTCTTGTTTAAGGACATAGAATATAGATCCCATTCCCTACTCAATATCATCTTTAAGATTGAAGCAAGAATGAAAAAGAGATAAAGAAATCTTATAACACTATGAATAAATGATCACTCACCTTTAAGTTTACGTTTTTAGCTTTCATTGACTTCTGAATCAAGAACTAAACAAAATGTGTAAGAATAAATGATAGTTTCAATTATATTTATATCAATCCATATTTGTTGAATTATGTGGGATTTTTAAATGGTATATTAAAAATTTGGTGAATCTCGCATGCTTATACAACGATACGTTGTAATTTTCAAGGTGAAATATGTCCTCAAATGTAATTATTTTTTAATGTTATTGGCGAAATAGGTCCTCATAAGCAACTATTTATAAATTTTAATTGGAGAAATGGGTCTTCATAAGCAACTATTTGTAAATTTTAATTGGAAAAATGGGTCCCGATACAATATTATTTTAATAGTATTGGCAAAAATGTAGGTGTTTTATTACATGCTTCTAGGATTCCAAGAAAAAATATTAATCGGTCCATTTGAAATGCGTAGTTTGTTATGGAAAATTTGTTGTTTAAATATGCCTCATAAAAAAAATTGTTGGCAAATGGACTTGCATTGGACTGATAATTCGTAAAATCCGAGTGATTTGGACACCCTATTGGGTGCGATTAATTTGTCAATTTTGACTTGGTCGATTTCTAAAATTTTCCAATTGGAAAAGATTTTCCACTAAATTTTTCCCTAGCACCAAATGTTGTTGGAAGTGTAGAGGTAATAGTGGAAGGTGATCTTCCTAATCTTCTAGGTCTAGAGGGCACTTCAATTGCTTTGGCCCTCTTCTCTTCTACAACTTCCCTTAACCTATCAAAATCATCCTTTTAAAGTGTATGTAGTTTAAAATATTCCTCAAAAATTTTGTTTACCCTTTTAGCTCTTTGAGGTGTTGAAGTTTTCGAATACAATTTAGTTGACTTCTCTTCATATGTACCATGTCAGGGTTGAGAGGGATCCTTGGGGCTATTCAACAATATTTCAATGAGACTCTCATCCATTTTCTCATCAATCTCATTCTAGGCTCTATCCATAGAGTTCTAGGTTCTACTACCTCTATAATACACTCATCAGTGGATGCTAGGAAAGTTATATCATTTGCATATTTAGCTACCAAACTCTTTGGAATTTTGTCTTTATCATGCATGTTATTCTGAAAAACTATGAAAAATTTAGTTAGAGCATCACCCTGGGCCTTGAAGTCTCCAATGTTATGCAAATAATCTCATATTTGATGTGCTACTAGTCTTCTAGTATCCCATATAATGCTTTTACTTCTAGGCAGCTCTCTCAGAAAGTAAAATATCAAATAGACTACCAGTGTTCCAAACTTGAATGGATATTTCTTTGACTTGCTCTAGCTCAAGTTGTCCATAAGTTGTTGTTAGAGCAACTCACATAAGTCATAGTCTCTTCCATTTACCACCATGTCATGTGCAACATAAATTATAGTTGCAGACACTGAATTTCCTCTGTTGATGAAGTAGATTTTTTGGCCTATCATGATTGTTGCATACCTCATATCAGGGTTTGTAATAGGTTTGGTTCTCAATGCTCTAACATCATATATGGAACCAGTCAATTTCATAACCACATCATTTTTCACAAACTTTAGCACCGATATAGGTTCGATGTCACATATTCTAGTCACAGCTTTGATCACCTCTTTAGTAATTAATCTAGGCACGCTTGTCCATACAAATTTATTGTGCACTCTACTAAGTGCTATCCTCACAAACTTCACATCCATTCCATTGCAAAAATTAGGGAACCCATTCCACACATCTAGCTTCTTCCACACAAGGTTTTAATACTCTGGCTTCACTAAGAAATTATCTCCAATTAACTCCTTTAGCCACTGATTCTTGAGTTCTTGATGATCAAATTCTTCCAATTTCCCATGAATGTAGGTTCTAGTATCCTTGATGGGCAAGACATTATTTGGAATTTGTGAAAATGCACCGACATGGTCAATGTCAAAAACCTTCCATGAAAACCTTTTGAATTTCGGTCTAGGTCTCTCAAAAGTCTCAACCATGATTGGTGTGGACATTTATCCCTCAATAATTTTATAGATACTTATGGAAATTACTTCTAATTCAAACCCACAAAGTATAGATAGTTGTAAATACCCTTTTCATGCTTCGACGAAAACTAGGGTTTGGTGCCTGATGCTTTGAATCGCCTTCAAATCTCCTTCAATTCGCTTTTCTTTTTTACAAATGTGTAAAATTGAATTATCTCAACTTAGATTTTCACTTTATACCTTACCAATCTAACCTAATTTTGTATTTATTGCATTTGATCTCCAAAAAGTTAATAAACACCTTATGAATACAATGTAAACCTAGGTAAAATGCTCTACAAATCTTCAAATTTTCATCTTTTCTACCAGAATCTTTTTCAACATCTTCAAAATGTTATTTTACATCACATATCTTTGTGTCACTGGTTGACACCTTATATATTAGGGTTTTATTGGATCTCTCTGTAATTGCGCCCCCTAAACCCAGTATTGGACTTAGTTTTTAGAAGAATTATCTGTACTAGATGGAGGTACAAATGTGTTAGGTTCATCCTTGTTCTCAGGTTCTTTTTTTCTTCTTCTAGATCTTCTCCATTTCCTTCTTAACTTCAGTGGGATTCACTTTATTCATAGGTTATTCCTTTGTACTAGATTAGATTTCCTCCCATTTTTTCTTCTACAAAATCTTGAAATATGTCATGGTTTGTTGGAGGTGTAGTACACAATATTTTTCTGACCAAATTGATTTGAGTTCATCCTTGATCTACACTAGTTAGCCTTATGACCAAATTCATAACATGTGTAGCAATAACCTTGATAATATTGAATCATTCTACAAGTATTGAATCTATTCATCATCATCTGGCTTCTACACTCAGTAGCTCTATGTCCAAATTTCTTGCATGCAAAGCATTTTCCAACAAAGAATCCAAAATTCTGATTCATTCTACTTCTACATTCTATTTCCCTATGACCAAATTTATTACATGAGAAACAAATGTTATTGAAAGATGAGTACCTTTGAGCATTAGGTTGTCTGGTATGAGTCCTTCCAGTATAGCTTATTTGGTTCTTGATTTGTTTACCATTGCCTTGAGTCTTCCTTTGATTGTCAACCTTGTTAGGAATCTGATTTTCCTTTGAGCTTTTCCCTTCAATTCCCAAACCACTTTTATCCTTAGAGGGTTTTTGTCCTACAATTAGTTCATCCAACACTGTAGAACTTGTTTTGAATTTGTCCCCATGAGCTCTTGCTTTCTCCAGATTTGATTACCACTTCTTGTTCAAGCTTGATTCATTCATTAATCTTGCTTTGAATTTCATCTTTCTGAAAGTCCTCAATTCTCTTCTTTTCTTCTACTTGCACTTTTAGTCTAGTAATGTCCTCATTTGCTTTCTTCAATTGATCACTAACTTCTCTATGCCTTTCTTTGAACTTCATGATTTTCTCTATTAATTTTTTATGCATTCATTTGCTTCTTTTAGGTTCTCCTTCAGAATTTATTTCTCACTTTCAACTATGTCCAGATCTTCAAGAGTAGCATTGATTTCTAATTTGTCAATTGTGCAGCCATCTTCTATGCATTCAATTGTAGAGATTTATTCTAGAGGAATAGGACACATTTTGTTAGCCATTTCTAAAGGAACCAAGCTTTGATACCAATTCTTGAACACCCAAAATACTGAGAGGGGGGTGAATCAGTATTCTATTAAACAATTCAGCTATAAACCATATAAAAATTAAAGCACATATAACTACAATTGTAAGTAAATACATGAAAGAGATCATAACACCACATAACACATAAACACCAAGATTTTTACATGGAAAACACAAAATGGGAAAAACCATAGTAAGGATTAGCTCATAATATATTATAACCGGTCATAAAATATTACAGTGGCTTATAGCGAGGACTCACAGTCCTTGAAAGGATCACTTCCTAAAATGATTACAAAATAGAGTGTGGCTCATTGCTAGGAGGTGAACTAATGGAATACACCTTTCATGTGTTGAAATCAGTTCCAATTAAGGGTGATGTCATAATAGTGGTTTACAATTCCTGAGAAGAACGAATTTTAGCTGAAATCACATATTTTTAGAAAATATAATGATTTAAGCCTTAAAAAGTTCCATTTTAAGGATTCCAATTGAAGAGGGTTTGATCAAATCACCTTAGATCAAACCCCCTTGGATAGAACCTCGCTATTTTTAAACCATACCTATAAATGCTCTCCTTTACACCTATCAAAATGCTGATAAAAAATCACTTTTGATTTAGCTTTTGGGGGATCAAATGAATTCATTTAAAATTTATTTCAAATGATTATGGTATTCCTCAGAACAAGCTATCCAATGAATATAATTTTAATATGTTTTGGTTTTGTTATGTATTTGTTTTTTAAGTTTTATTAGACATAGGTTTTTCATCGAAAATGAATTTCTTTGTTCTTCACATGTGGAAAAATAGAAGATTATCAAAAAAAAATTGAAAAATATGAGTGCACCAGATATTGAAGTCCTTGATCCAACAAAAATTAAATTAAATTTTGACATATACAAAAAAAAAGTACGTGTTATAATGGTTAATGCGAATTGTAATTAGTTTGACTTTGAAAGTTGATTAAGGAAAAAATATTCAATAAAACTATCTAACTAAGTGGAAGCACTAGATATCAGAGTTACAAATCTAAATTTGAAAGAATTAGAATTTTATCCTTCATGGAAAAAAAGTTATGTTATAATGGTGTCACTTTTAAAAATGTTGTTTTTGAAAAAAATCAATTTTCGTGGGAGATGGAAAAAGAAGTGCAATTTGATTCCAAAAATTTTGAAAAAAATATTTTTAGAATCTACAGACAAAATTTGATGAGACTCTAGTTTGCACCATCTTCAAATACCTCACAGTTTAGCCACTATAGGTGCTCGAATGTGAAGATTTAGTTAAAAATAATAATTTAAGTGTCCAGTTTGGCCAAAAATTGTAAACCACTATTATGGGATCACCTTTTTAGCTCTAAAATACAAAATCTGGCACTGGTTTGCAACTTCACAACATACATTTCCTTGATACAAAACTTATACATACAATCTCGTACACAATCGCACATCACCACTTATCACATCTTGCATGTCACCCCTCTTCAATACAAAAATGTTTCATATATATATGTTATTGCATCTACACACATCAATTAGGTTAGCCTAATTGGATATGCATATACTTTATTCAAAAATAGCTTGTCAACTTAACAAACAAAATATGCAAGGCATGAACCTAAAAAGGATCTCTTTGACATCCACACAACATACTAATCTTCATACCACTTATTCAAGTATAAGGTCGGCTAGGAGAAGACTTGATCAAAAAAATAGATCAAACTAACTAGCATCAATCAATCATGTGATCATATGAGCATGCGCCATTTGGAATGCCTGTAGAGTTGACACCTATAAAACATCTCCCAAATTCGTAACAATTCAAGGATCAAAGTACCCAAGGAATTCAGACCAAATAACTCATACCACTATGCACAAAGCTAAGTAGAAAACTGTATGTCGATCTTCTATCATTTATATCTTTTAGCCCATTCAACCAAAATCATTGAAAACTTGTTTGAATAGATGCATTTCATAGTCTTGAATAACACATTAAAACCACATAGATCAATCTTCTAACATGAGCAATTCTAGACCAAATCACCGGATTAGGGTAACACAAACACTGTTTACCAGATAGACAAAAACTATCACCAAACAATGTTGGCATCAATTACAACACACCGAAGGGTTCCTTCTTCATTCTTCCAACAATTTTTTGACGCCTCAACAAAAGGAATGTTAATGTGGCCTTGAAACCTTAAGTTTAAGAAATTGACTTTTTGAGTAAGCTACTATAAATAGTTGAGAGTGATTTAAAATTTCCATGTATGATATTGAGAGGAACGAAGTTAGGGAGCTCAATTGTTGGGTCCTCCCCCTAAGCTCAAATCATCTCAAATGTGAGACCTATAGGTAGACAATTCCTATAAAGGAGTGGGAAATGAAAACATGTCTATTTTATAACAAATGAACAGTGGAAACATTAAAAGCACTATGTCATGGAGTGTGTAGCCTATAGTGACATTTGTATCAAGAATAAAGATAGCCTAAGAGTGGACAATCTGATTGTTATGTTCAAACAAGCAAAACTAGACAAAACAATAAGCCTTTGTTTTAAATCAAGATCCACAATAGAAGATCCAAATTAATTTGGATTTGAAAATTTTGTAAGGTCAATTATATAACTTCTACATTTAGCGGGTGTATTTGTGTGATGCAATTTTGATGTAGCTCTTCACCCCATAGACTTCTTAGTCATGTGGATAAATTATTAAAATCTTTTATTTCATTTAAAATGTATTAGATCAAAGAGCTAGTTTAAGAGTACATCATATTTTCTTAATGATAACATTTTCTTATTTGAACTTTAATAATTGATTCCATTCTAGTGTATGAGGGGCATTGATGAAGAGATACATGGGATAAATATGTCTACTTTGTCTATTTCCTTAATGTTTTATATTTAATTTTGTCTCCGCTCGAATTTATTGTCTTTATGTGTAGTTTCTTTAATTTTTTGTCTAGGTTGGCTATACTTTTGAAATTAGCCTTTCTTATGTTTAATTTTTTATTGTAGAATAGCATCGCTTATTTTTATAGGATTTTGTTTCTTGTGATTCTAGATTACGAGCACAATGTCTATAATGGTGAAATTTGTACATTCATGTCATTTATCATTTAGTTGTGTGTCTATTTTGAATAAATATATCGAGATATGTACTTAGTGATAAATAATATAATCTTGTACAAAAACTTAGGTCCACTCACCTATAATTTTATCCATCCACACACACACACATCCCTTTTAGGCATACCCTTGCATCTTTTTATGCACATTTCTATGCATTTTTTTTTGTCATATTCATTACATTCAATTATGCACCTGCCTTTATTTATCTATTAACCACCTAGATCAAATGATTTACCCATATTGGGACACTTATGTGGCCATAGAGGTGACTTTGTAGTTGCAAACTCATTCCCTTCTTTTCAAAATTTAAAAATTGAATTTGACCAATTGATCCTATTCACCCTTCTACCTTGAGCCAACTAAATACATGTTTGAGAAATTTGACATTGTGTGCTAGTATTTAAAGACATCCATTGCATTCATAAATCATCCCCTAATCCACAAATCATTTGAAGTTATTCATTATAGAGCATTGAAGGAGCAATTACTAGCAACAAATTTTCAATGTACAATGTGCTAAACTAAGTTACAAATTTATATTCTAGGGCTCTTGTGTGTTATTTTTTATCCTTGTTTACCTTCTAGAGGTTGATTTCAGTGAACTTGTCTCCTTGTGATGGATTCATATCCCTTAAGATATTTTTAATACCACCAAGGCCCTAGATCTTGAGAAAAAAAAATTCAGACACATTTATTTAAAGGAAACCCAAAGAGAATAATATCACCCTATATAGAGATGAGTTCAAGCTCATATTACCTATTATTAACTACAACTTTGCTCCAAATCTATAAAATTAATTCTCTATCAAAGCATACATCTAGTATGAAATTTGAGACATTTCACCATGAGATAGGCATTATTTTCTAAGCATAAACTAGTCTTCTTGTGACAAATTTATAGCCCTTAATCTTGAGAAAGAGAAAACAAAAACACCTATTTATTTGAAGGAAACCTAAAGCAAAGAATATTCACCTTGTGTATGTTCTAAACTAGAGAATTCATTTTTTTAAAGCATCTAAATAGATTAGGATGGTACGTGCCCAAAGTATATTGTGGAAAAAAAGTAAATTTTATTAAATAGTAATTTTAGATGGAACCATAACATGCATCCTTTTAAAAGTATAGTATTATTAGTTGTGATTTGAAGGTTGTTAGTGTTTATTATTATTATTTATAATGGGATGAAATGTGCTCATTGAATTTAGAAAGCAATAAATCATGTGATTTCATATTAATGTACCAACAAAACATGAATTCCTACACAAGTATTAAAACTTAATGCGCAATGATATCTAATATTATTTGGATATTTTTTGACACGTCAACAAAAGACATGCTAATGTGGCCTTAAAACCTTAAGTTTAAGAAAAAAACTTTCCAAGTAAGCTACTATAGATAGTTGAGAGTGATTTGAAATCACCATGTATGATTTTGAGAGGAACGAAGTTAGGGTGCTCAATTATCGGGTCCTCCCTTAGCTCAACTCATCTCAAATGTGAGACTTATAGGTAGGCAATGCCTATGGAAGAATGAGAAACAAAAACATGGCTATTTTATTAAAAAAGGGTGGTGGAAACATAAAAACACTATGTCATGGAGTGTACATAGTCTATAGTTACATTTATATCTAAAAGAATAAAGACAACCTAAGAGTGGACAATCTAACTACCATATCAAACAAGTGAAACTAGACAAAATTGCAAGTTTCTTTTTATCAAGATCCACAATAGAAGATCCAAATCAAATTGGCTTTGAAAATTTTGTAAGGTTAATTTGATAGTTGTACATTTAGGGAGTGTATTTGTGTGATGCAATTTTGATGTGGCTAGTCATCCCATACACTTCTTAGTCATGTGGACATTATTAAAATCTTTCATTTCATTTAAAATATATTAGATCAAAGAGGTAGTTTAAGGGTACATCATAATTTCTTAATGCTAATATTTTCTTAGCTGAACATTCTATTCTAGTGAATGAGGGGCATTGATGAAGAGATGAATGGGATAAATGTGCATACTTTGTCTATTTCCTTAATTTTTATGCTATTTTTGGTCTTCTCTTGAATATATTGTCTTTATATGTAGTTTGTTTTGTCTAGGTTGGCTTTAATATCGAATTTAGCCTTTCTTGTGTTTAATTGTTCATTGTAGAATATGTATCGTATGATTTTGTTTCTTTTGATTCTAGATTGCGAGGGCATATTTGTAATGGTGCAATTTTTATATCCATGCTATTTCTCATTTAGTTTTGTGTCCATTTTGAAGAAATATCTCGATATATGTACTTAGTGATAAATACAGAAAACTTGTATAAAGTATGGTCTATTCCCTTATCCTTTTATCCATCAATGCACACACATATCCCATTTAGCATTACCCTTTTAGCACAAAGTTAGGGTGCTCAACTAATCGGTCCTCTCCCCTAGTTGTGATTGCATTTGTTGGTTTAATGTCCAATATTTTTGATAGTATAGTCCTAATAGTGGCTTTAAAATTGTTACTATTGACCATGAGTACTCATATTTGAATGAAATGTATTCATTAGACCTAAAAAACAACAAATCATGTGATGTCATATCGACTTACCAATAAAACATGACTCAATGCACAACTACTGATTTGCATGTCTTTTCGAATACCTCAACAAAAAAACATTTGATATGTTATCATATCTGATAATGTGAACCTGAAACCTTAATCAAAAACAAAAATCATGACAAATAAACCACCATAAAATATTAGAAATGATTTGAAATTGCCAGAATATGATTTTGAGATATGTGAAGCTAGAGTGCTGATCCTCTCAGTCTCCCCTATAACATTATTGGAGCAGCAATGAAACAGTCAAAACTTTGCCAATCAGAAAAGCATGGTATAGCAAACATCTCACATATTTTTTTATATATCAACTGGATTTTCCACTTGTCGTTTTCTTCGTTTGCCAGCGAATAATCATACGAACAATTTGTAATTTGAAAGCTTTTGGGCTCTGCTCCATTCTAACTTTTGCTGTGCTGTCTGATACAATGATTCTGTCCACTGAGCAGGCTCTTCATGTGCGCAATTCCTTATGCTTTTAGTCTTTTTAATCATTCTTGAGAACCACATTTAGAGAAGACAGTCGCCTTTATAGATAATTCCTGGCTTCTCTTCATTCATAATGATGATGTATAAAGAAGATGGGGACTTGAAATTCAATGATTATCGTCCATATATTGATGTAAACTTTTGAGAGCAGTGAGGTTGAAAAAGCTGTTGCTCTAAAGATAAATGCTTTGTGGGTCCTGCTACTTTCTTCAATGGAGCTGCAACTTAAAAGTGGTTGAGAACCGTTAACAAGGATGCATATTTATTTCTAGTGGGTTGTCTGGACGTACCAAACCCGACAATGCTTTTCTTTGCCTTTTTTTTCCTCGAGGAAAAAAAGTTGATGGTTTCTTTTTTGTAAGTCAAGTATCCTCCCTAATTGAATCACAAGTTGATAGGATGTATATATTTCATATTGCTCGGTGTTAGCTTGGAGCACCTCTCTTAAAATTAGGATTCTATATCGTTAGTGTCATAAACGAAAAATGTTTTGAATTTTTTTATTTTGAGATACAATTAGTTTGTATAGATATCAACATCTATATTAAACAATTGATTACAACACATTGAGTAAATGTACATCTATATCAGAAATTTCCTTCAACTAAAATGTTACATTAGTGAAATCTATTTCATTTAGAAGTTTCTTTTGGTTAAGAAACCCTGATTAGAGGATCTATTATGGACATCTAGAAGTCCTCTTTAGCTATGATGTCATAACTAAGGGGATCCATTTTGTCTATATCATCAAGGGATCCAACTTAACCCTCGCCATACCTTTGGAGATGTTATACTTCGATATATGGTTTGACACATCATCATCCCTAACAATTGAGATGCAACCCCTTTGTTTAATATATTATTTAATAAGATAATATCTTTTTTTAATGTAGGTTGATCTTGTTGAGCATTATTTTATTTCCTAAATATTGTCTTTTTAATTGTAAGTTGATGTCTATGTTGACTTAGAGTGTATACTATTGTTAAGTGGGAAAACAGATCCTAGATCCAACTAGTAAATTAACCCAGATCAATCTTCTCTTTGCTTAACATTGGAACACAAACCGACGAGGGTGTTATGACTAGCTAACTTCCTAGAAGGAGAACCAAACTTCTTGGGTTATGTTCATTTGTTGCAAAGAGGGCCTATTGCTAAGATGTGATTTAACTAATCTAATTGATATAAACCCTAATTTGAAAATATGAATAATTACATAGATGGAAATAAAACTACACAAAAATGGGTATAAATTTGGGAAAAGTAGACAAAGTAGCACTTGTCACTAGAATAAGAGGTTCAATTAGAGGGATAGGGGTGCCAATCACCTTATTCTTAGGGTTTTGAGCTAGTTTGAAGTATTTTCCACCTGTCATTGTCAGCTCTGTCTTCTTGTAACCTTTCACTATCAAAAATTCTAGATTCAGATCTACACACACAAAAGAGAGAAAATGGTCATGTTGTATAGGGGCTTGCTTAGGTCAAACTTTGTGTTGGTGTTTCTACCTTCACAACAACAATGATAATGATGATAAAGAGTGTGTGCTCTCAAGGGAGTAGAGGCAAAGTAAATGATAAAGATTGTAATAAATGGAAAACATAAGATAGATTTACCTTAGGTATGAAACCCTTGTTGGAGTGATGCCATACCACAAGTTGCCACAAGGAGTTGATGAAGGAATGAATTGCCTTGAATACCTGCAAGGGTTAGTCCACATAAAAAAAATAGAGAGATGTAGCAAGCATGTAGAGGAGAGAGAGAGAGAGAGAGAGAGAGAGAGAGAGAGAGAGAGATTTAGAAGCATTGTAGAGTGATTATGCACAATTTCACTTGTGCAGAAAAAGATTGGTGATCCAAATTAAAGTAGACAGAGTTTTAAGAGCAAAAAAGCAGAATGAGACAGAGTGTGAAGAATGTTGCAAATGTGCTTAACCGGAACTATAGTCAGGCATTAGCAGATCCTATTCTCTCAGTTCAAATCTTCTGGATGTAATCCAAATCTTTTTGTAAGACAGTGAGTCTTCCTTTTTGTATTTAAGTAGTGAGCTCTAGGCAGTGTGTCTGAATGCATGTGCATTCCCATTTATAAACACTTATATTGAGTATACTCATATTGTGGATTGACCTCCATTGTGGTTTTTCCCCTAACAGGGTTTCCACGTAAAAAATCCTTGTGTTATGGTGTTGTGGTTGATTTCTTTTTGTTCATGCATCTTTCTTTTGGTTCAATGCTATAAGTGGTTTAAGGATCAAGTTAATAAAGTTAAATTTTGCAGAACACTAATTCACACCCCCTCTCAGTGTTCCTTGATTCCAACAATTGGTATCGGATCCTAGTTTCTCGGAAGAAGTTTAATAGCTTGGGGAAGATCCGAGTAGGTGATTCAATGGATTTTGGAAGTTTTCAACAACAACTTTTGGTGGCACTAGATGATCTTGATCAGTCCAAATTTGAAGTCTAGGAATTGCAGGAAAGCCTCATGAATGCTGAGAAATTCATTCAATCATTGAAAGATAAAATCAATGAGTCAAGGGAAAAGAGAAAGGAACTCTATGATCAGCTTAAGCAGAAGAAAGTAAGAGCATGGAAGGGGAACACCTGAGTCAATCCTTGAAGGAAAAGATAGAAGAATGTGAAAATCTTACTAGTAATAATGTTGTCCTAAAGCATGAGATGGAATCTATTGTGATGAGGATGACCAAGGAGATTGAAGACAGAAGGAAGAATGAAGAGAAACTTTCTCAGTCCTTGAAAGAGAAATCTAAAGAATGTAGTAGAATTACTGATGGATTCAATCAGTTGGAGCTTGAGTTGGAACAATCCAAAAATAATGAAGAAGAGCTTGAAAGATAGATTGTTAAATTGAGAGATGAACTTGATACTGCAAATGAATTCAAGGAGAAGTTCAAGATTAGCTCAGCCAAGCTTGATGAACCGATTCAAAGTCAAAGGATTGGAAGTGATAAGTGAGGTCTTGGATATGAGAAAGGAGAAAGCTTTGGATCTAGTCAAAGGAAATTTAGGCAAGGAAATCAGATGAAAAAAGTTGGAAGGTATCCAGTAAGACAACCTAATGCTCAAAAGTTCAATGGATATTGTTTTGTTTGCAATAAATTTGGTCATATGGCTGCTCAATGTAGAAGCAAAATGAATTCAAGTAGTCCATCATTCTCTAGTCAATGTTTCAATTGTAATAAGTATGGTCATAAGTCAATTGAATGCAGAAATATGCCAAACAACTTTTTCAATAGAGATGTAAAATGTTATTCGCGAAATAGATTTGGCCATATTGCTAGCCAGTGCAAATCAAGAGAAAATCAATGGAACAACTGGTCTGGACAAAGAAATGTTGTGTGCTATAATTGTAGGAAGTCTGATCACATTGCTAGATTTTGTAGAAGCAGGAAGGGTCCAATAAACAAAAGGAAAAATGTGCAGAAGGATGATAAGGGAAAAGGAAAAGTTATTGCAGATGAGATCAGGAAGCAAATGAAGAAGACATGGGTGAAGAAGAGTGCTTCTGTTATAGGAAATGAGTCAGTGCCAAAATCTGGTTCTAGAAATTCCTCCAGGAATTAGTTTATGGCCTCTAGCCTAGGAGGAGTTCTCAAGAAAATCTTTTAACCCCCTATTGGTAGTTGATACCAGAATGTGGAAAATTGCAATGATTGCATTGGTGATGTATAGATGTTTTGGGATCTCTTTTGGAGGAGATTTATGCAAAGTTGAAAGTCCACAAAAGAATTTTCTTTCACAGACTGTGAAAACAGGGTATCTGGAAGACCTAGGGAAAAAGCATTTATTACGGAAAAAAGTTAGGTGTGCGAATGATAAAAGGTTACTTCTATCCCTCAAGTGTCACATTGCATTTCAAGAATAAGAAGTTTGGAGAGCTTTGCAGTGAAATTTGGTGAAGATACTAGTCTGAAGGAAATTCGGCGATCAAACCCTAATCTGACGAAAGGTATTTATCTGCGAACTTGTGAACTTGAAATTTCTAGAAATGGCTACTCCATTGGTTGTGAATATTAAGGATAGACCCCATCCGAAATTCAAATGGCACCCATTCAAATCTATTGAGACAAAACCATTAGGTGCATTTTCTTTCATTTTGTATGGCATTTTTCATATTAAAGATATTAGGGCATACATTCATGCAAATGTTCAAGAGTTAGGAAGCTCGCAGTTGTTAAATCTGTATACCAATCACATTGTGGGAGAATATTTCTATGTAAGACCTGAATTTAAAAATTTGGAGGAGAAGAAGTTCACACAGATTGTGAAATTTCCCGTGTTCAAAGAAAATGAATGGGTTCGGTACATGTTAAGTAGAGTGCATGTCGAGTTCATGTGGTTAAGTCATCCTTTTGAGATCACAAAGGAAGTTATAAGGATTGTTACTGGTCTGAATTCATTTGGTGGGTTGCCGACATTGAAATTTGTGAAGAACCAAATAGTCATTGAGGCAACCGGTTTAGTTTTCTATAAGAGAGCTATGACAATCAATGACATCATTGAAGTGGATGTGAGGTTTGCCTCTATGGTTATTGGATACAAAATTTATCACTCCAGCCAGGATAATTCTATATCTAGTACTGCAATCTATGCAGCCTATCATATGGTTAAGGAAAATGCAAAGTATGACTTATGTGAGTTACTTCGGAGCCAACTAATTGAAAATCTTGGGAAAATCAAGAAGAATAAGAAGAATTCTTTCAAGTATGGTATTTTTTTGTTATTCCTTCTCTTCTACTTCATGAATGAAGTTTCGGGAGTTGGAAAAGTGTAATAGCAAGGTGGTAAACTGGTAGTTGTTCAAATTAGAGACATGCTATACAAAATCGGTGACAACAAAGCAAGAAAAACTGTTATCTGGGGTTATTTCAAAAGTTTTTAGAGTGAAATGCAAGCAAGGGAAAGGATCCCTAAGTCTATTGTTGAAACATACAAGGACACTATTTGCTTCATGGTTGATATTGATTAGTGTTTGATGGAAGTAGCAAAACCTAGAATAGTTTGGATAATGCCTATGGGATATGAGGTTGAAGAACACATTTTGGAGTCGTATGCTCAACACTTGTTAAGTAAACCTTGGGATCTAATAGAAGAAAGGTTTGGTACCTTTGAAGAAAAGGATATGCAAGTGCATGAACAAATGAAGAAGCCTATGATAATCCAAAAGGTAAGAAAAGAAGTTGAAGCTTTTACAGAAAGCATGGGTATGTCAGTTGAAGCTGTGAGGGAAGCTAGGAGAAAAAGAGAACAAGATGAAGAAGGAGATTCTGACTTTGCTAGAACTGAGTCTACTAGTACGACATCATCCTCTGCTAGAACTAGATCTACAAGGAGCTCTGCACTCTCATCTGGTCCTACAAAGAAATCAAGCCTTGTGAAAGTTCAAGTCAAGACATCCGAGAAAGAAGGATAAAAGCACAAGAGTCTATGTTGTAGTTGAAGAGGATGAAGAAACTAAATCTGATGAAGAGGTAAGAGAAATCAATCATAAGGGCACAAAGGAAACAAAAGTATCTAAGGACAAGCCCTCTAATGAAGAGAAAGTAAAGAAAAAGATGAAAATTGACAGATTAGGTATGTCTATAGAAGAAGTGAAAAAATATTTGATTAAGGATGGTAATCTCAAATCACTTTGTGAATGGTATGACACCTTTGATAGTGTTGGTCAAAGAATTCTTAAAGAAGCCACAATAAATTACTTGAATAATTTTAATATGACTCTCATAGAAATAATGTTTGAGTTGCCTAAAGGGCTATATGAAGTTTTAGAAATGAGAAGAATGAATGCAAGAAATGAAGAGGAACAAATGAGAGAATGCATACTTGTTGATTTGTGTCCAGTGATGTCTATATAAGAAATGAAGAAGATTCTCAATGATGCTAAGAGGGATTTTAAGAGCAAGACAAGGGTGAATAAGTTGATGATTGGATAGACTGAAGAAGTTGCAAAAGATACTGAGAAAATATTTAAGGCAGTTCTGTTGAAGAACAGGTATAATGTTGTTTCTAAAGAATCTCATGTTGAAAATGTTCCATCCGGTCTGGTAATTGAAGAAGGAAAAGAAGACACAATTGAGGATACTTTGAATCCTCTAGACATGCAAGATGTTGAAATTCCCATGGAGAATGTGGCTCCTAAAGATGTGTCAGTTGATGAAATTGAGATTCCTAAAGCTAAGCAAGAATCAATGATTGAAGAAAAGGAGGCTAAGGCAAAGGAGATTCTTGTGGAAGCAAGAGACACTGCCAAGGGAGTGAAGGGTTTTTTAGAAGAGACACAGGAGGATTTTGATCCTGAATTGGTTAAAGGTCCTATCAACTTGGCCACTCTATCTCCCATTGAGAAGCTGAAGGTAGCATCATTTGCTTAGGCCAAGGCAAGGGAGGAGCTATTGAAATCTCACACTGAGGACAATGAGTTGTTAAGTCTTGCATCTAGTATCTTGGAGAAGATCATTCCAACATATGTCAAGGACTCATTCAATTCTCCATCTGGTCAGCTAAAGAACTTGTCAACTCTATAAGTACTCACTTTGAGTCTCTTGAAAAGTCAGTTGTGGATAAGGTTCAGAAGGAATTTGATGCAAAAAGGTTTAGTAGATTGAAGGGTATGATTGTAAATGATAAATATTTGTTAGCTACCTATGTAAATAATATTCAAAGTGCATTATTTGAAGGTGGAAATATTTACAAGTCATGCTTATCATTGTCTAAATTCACTGAGGACACTGAAAAGAAAATGAAGGATTATGAGAAATAGTTAGTAGTTATTTCTCAATCCTTTGATCCTCTAACTATTTCTGTTGGTAAGCAAGAAGGTCAAGTCATATCCCTGCTTGACAAAATTAAAAGTTTGAAGCATGAAAATGACAAAATTGTTGAAAGGGTATGTGAGCATAGAGGATTGATTGGTTCTAAGATGGAGACAATGCTTAGTGCATTGAAGGAAGCACAAGATGCTATGGCAGTTAGTGATCCAGTAAATCTTCAGTCAACAGAGATGCAATCTTACTTATTCTGTGGTCACATGACTATTTTGGAGGGTTTCAAAAAGGGTTGGGACACTAGTTTGAGCCTGTTGAAGAATAATTTTTCAAATATATTCAAGTTCATGTAAATTATAGAAGCATGTTTGTACATATGTAGTTTAATTATAGCAATTTTGTTTGATTTTTGGTATGTGAATTCCTGTCTTTGTCATTCATGTCAAAGGGGGAGAATGGGATAGTGAAAAATGTCATATTCATCTCAGGGGGAGTTGTGTTTTGATGTTTTGAAGGTTGGTAGTGTATTCATGTTGGTACTGATTCTGACACTTAGTCATTTTTCACTAAGTGTCCCCATCAATGCTAAAGGGGGAGATTGTTGGCAAGAGAAATTGCTAAAGTCATCTGGTGTTGTCATTGATGGAAACCCTAGTCAGTAATCTGATTTGCATGTTAGCATTTGCTTGTACTAGAAGTCAAATCAAATTTTTGTGATCAATTGTCAAAGTTAGAATAGAGCAGCCGACAGAATTATGTTCATCGATTCATATGCAACTTTTTGTTATCATTTTGAGTTGTGGATCTCAGGGAAGGTTGATTGATGTATGAAGTATGTTATCCTTGAATCATAGAGCCTTGTATTGATTGGTGTGCAAGTTAGAAGATCCGGTTTGTTGATTTTTTGTTTAACAGTGCAAGAAAGCTGACTTGATGAATGTACCGTGTTTTGGATATTCGAGGAGTAATTTTTTAAGGTGTTTTGTGTTCAAGGATGTTGATTTGGGTCCTCACTATGTTGTGACCAACATTGGTTGGTGCGCATTGAAAATTATTTATGGTTTGGTCTGACAGTTTGTAAATATTTTATATTTTGTTGAAGTTGACATGTAGTTGATGAAATTCCTAGTCGCGGATATATACAAGCGATTGTTCATATCATTTTGAGATGTAATGAAGTGTGTTACGATGTGATGTGAGATTTAGAAGTATTGTAGAGCAATTATGCACAATTTCACTTGTGCAGAAAAAGATTGGTGATCTAAATTAAAGCAGACAGAGTTTCAAGAGTAGAAGAGCAGAATCAGATAGAGTGTGAAGAATGCTACAAATGTGCTTAACTGAAACTATAATTAGGCATTACAAAATTCTATTCTCTTAGTTCAAATCTTCTAGATGTAATCCAAATATTTTTGTAAGACAGTGAGTCTTCCTTTTTGTATTTGAGCAATGAGCTCTAGGAAGTGCACCTAAATGCATGTGCATTCCCATTTGTAAAAACTTATATTGAGTATACTCATATTGTGGATTGGCCTCCACCATGGTTTTTCCCTTAATAGGGTTTCCATGTAAACAATCCTTGTGTTATGGTGTTGTGGTTCACTGCTTTGTGTTCATGCATTTTTCTTTTGGTTCAATGCTATAAGTGGTTTAAGGATCAAGTTAATAAAGTTAAATTTTGCAAAACACTGATTCACCCCCCCCTCTCAGTGTTCCTTGATTCCAACACAACTAACCAGGTTGTGCATGAAATTCATTTCTTTTAATTAACTAATTCCTCAATTTATCCTCACAAAGGCATATTCTAGGGGAATATTCCTCCCAACCACCTCCTCATTCAATTTCCATCCAAAGGTTTCAAAAACCTATCACATCCTCAATAACTTCTCTTACATCTTCAATAACTCCTCTTACATCATCTCACATCTCCAACCACATTCAATAAATTCTTCTTACAACCTTTCAAATCCTCAACCATTCTCATTTATTTCGCTTCCATCCTCCTCCACTCACACATTTCCCAAAATGTGCTCCACCTTCCTCCAATAGAATTGTGACAAGTTTCCATTCTCATTGGCTCCCATTTTATCCCACATTCCTCCAATCTCTCCATTCTTCAACTCTTCAACTCTATAAGTAGAGGCTTTCTCTACACAATATGCATCCATAATCCCAGGCAAAGTCATTACACTCATTTCATCCATCAATCATCCAATTGTTATCACTATCTTTGAGGGCAATTGTCATTGATCAAATCCATTTTCGTCCACAATATTAGGCATTGTTATTCTACTCCAAATTCATCAAGTATTTTGAAGCTTATCAAAGGGATTGGGAAAGGGCCACGTTCCACATCAAAGTGACACCAATCCCCCTATGGGATTGAGGTTTGGTTAACTTAGTTGATTACATGTTTTTTTCTTGTTTTATTTTATGTTTTTCATCTTTTTTTTTCCAAGAATTTCATAAGGAACATTATATTTAAGCTTTCTAACATGTTTGACAATGTTTTGTTGATCTTTTGTTAGTTTGTGCAAGTATGGTGTTCACATTTTGGTGCTATAAGGAGGGCTGACATCTTAATTTCTTAATTTTTTCTTGATTTTTCCATTTCTTGCAGACACAGGAATGCAACGTCGCCTTTGTGCATTTGAAAGCCCGCATAGCGTCACTTTTTTCCTACAGTGTATCCTTTGTCGTGTCACACCGCATCCCGCATCTCTGTCACGCCGCATTCGCTAAAGCGTCACCTTTGCATCCCATGTCTTTTGTCTCTATTTTCTATCCACAGAGAGTTTCTCTCAAAACTACATCACATTCACGCTCTTTGCCTTCTGCAGAGCACCACTTTTGATTTTACCAGAGCACTACTTATGTTTTTCAGTGCCGCATTTGACAGTTGCAGAGTGTCACCTTTGCAGTAAAGCATTGCCTTTGTAGGAAATAGAGAAAAATCAAGTTGGAGGCTTAAAAAAAAAATTAATGCTCTTTGTAATAGCTTAGGTCTTTAGTTTCTGCATTTTATTTCCTATTCTAGGACCAACTAGATCAATTTGGGCTTAAAATTAACCTACAACTCAAGCCTTGTCAAAGAAATTGAACCTTAGAAACTCACTAGAATTTGGATTTTGGACTAAAATTGAACAAGCAAACTTCATACTTGGTTTTTGTGCTTTAAAAAGAACTCATTATTGCTTTTGAGGATTTAAAAAGAACTTGTGTTTTCTTTGTCTTGTAATCTTTTTTGCAACTTGTGTCATTCGAATGCATATGCACTTCTCTCGCGCTTCATGGTGATCTTGAGAATCAAAAGCATTTTAGTGACATTGGTTGCCCAAAAAACTTACCTACACATTTCAAGTTTGGGTTTTAAAATTGAACAAATCATGCTAGTGTGAGAAAGAGGCACTGTGTGTGCTCCCTCCTAGTGCTTTATGAGAACTGGGAGGTCGAACTACAAGTGTACTCCCTCGCTTTTGTTACCTTTAGAGGGGCCTACCTAAGATCAATTCGAAGGTGACTCCAATCGGTTTTTCACTTGGGCCGATATATAAATGGATAAGGCTAAATTGTTAAGTCCTCATGGTATGTAGCCTTAGCCATACAGTGTCTTTCATAATGGGGTACTACTATAAAAATTATAAGAGCCCCTATTAGGATTGATTAAAGCCTTTAATTGCTTGATGGACGCTCGCAAGGTGCCATGTCCCTGATTATCGTGACTAAGAACCAATTTGTATAGAAGCCAAAACCCTTACTATTTTTTGGTGCAAGAATGGTCATTCTGAAGCCGCCCCACATTTGTACTATTCAAAGTAGAAACAGAATAAATCCATTTGATCTTCAGATTTTAAGGATTTTGAGATTGGTGGTCCTGAGAAGTGTGTGTTGTGGAGGGGAACCAATATCGCCAAATCTCTGGTTGTTCGCTTTGTCTCAGTGTTTGGATAAATCCAAGTGGGGACTCAACAAATATTGTCATTTATATCCTAGGGTTGTACAATTTTTTAGTCATTCAAATACTTTGCTTGGATCTAAAACTTTGAAACAAACATTCAACAAGTCATCAAAATTTCAAACCCTTTTGAAAGAGAAAATATCCTTTAAGAGTCCAAATATTACTGCTTTTCCCTAGGTATTTTATCCTTAGAGTCTTCTAAATATTTGGGATCATATCTCAATTCACTCTCTTCAAAGTAAACCTAGGGAAACTATGGCCTTGATTATTTGATTTTCACATAATGGACCTTATGGAATGAAAAAGAGCTAAGACATAGACATTTAGTTTGAAATTTAAAAAAGACAAGTGGATGTGCTAAAAAGCAATTCATTAATCAAGATTAATCCAAATTCAACCCCACACATGTTCTTGTCTATCTTTTGGTCATATGATTTTTCATGCAAACATTGGTCTTTTGGTTTGAACTACTCATAGGGTAAGGAATGTTCTTCAATATCTTGGTCTTCTAAACAAAGTTCTTCTTAGGTTCATTTAGGATCAAAACCTACACTTCATCCATCCCAAACATTTATCATCTCCATCCCACAAACAACTTTTAGAGATTTGGAAAAAATCAAAATTCTAGACTTGGGTTAACCCTTAAAACACATCAAAATCACCTTGTTTGGTTGGGAGTGTGAGAATGCATCCTTTCTCATACCTCTAATTAAATTAACACCCCTTTGAACAAGTTCATCCTAATATAACATCTAACATCTTGGGATTCACAAGTTCATTATCCAATCAAAACAATCAAAATCAAAAAGTCTAGCATTGATCCAAAGTTCCTAAAATTTCAACACCCATATCATTCACCCCTTTCATCCTTCATCTCATCATTGGTCCTAAATTCCTTAGTGGTCAACAAGGTCAAAACACAAGAAAAACATGGAATATAAACTTGATTCATACATCATGAGTGGTCTAAATCAACCAAGCTATCAAAGCCTTACAATGCCAATTGATTATCAAAACTCACATTTATCCAATCCATACATGGGATCATTATCTCCTACAAACCTCAATGGTACAACAAATGTGAGTATGCCCCATCTAAATTTTGAAACACCTTTCCCAATGGTAGATTTAAATCAAATTTCAAACCTACAAATATATCAATCAAACAATCAATGCATGATTCTTCAACAAAACAACATTATCCCACCAAATCAATACATGCCAAACATAAATATACCAAGTACAAGTTTACCAGACATGAACATTTCAAATCTGCACTTGGTAAACTTTGGGATAGATATGTTTGCGAATCATACAAATATTGTTCAAACTCCAAACAATATGTTAACAACTCCATGTATTGATCCAAGTCAAGGTAACACCATGCAAAATCAAATTTACCTAAATCAAGGCAATATGTTTCCAAACCAAAACAATGTTCAATGTCAACCTATAATGCAAAATCTAAACATTATCCCAAATCAGAAAATTGTCCAAAATCAATTTGTCCATGATCTGATACAAACACCACAAGTATAAATTCCAAATATGCTTGAACAAAAACCAAATCAACTATATCAAGGGTGTCAAGATCAAAATCAAGATCAAATTTTGCGAGATCAAATTGCTATACTTAGAAAATTCATTGATTCATATCACGAAGAGACATCTCCACCCCAAAATCAATACACTCTTCCATTGGTTAAACCATGTCATCAAAGCATTGAGTTGTGTCCACAACCACATCAAGAGGTTGGATATCAAGATCAACAACATCAACAGCAAACCCAATCACCCCATATTGAAGATCAATCATCACATCTCCAAGATCAATCACAACTATCCATAAATGTGCACCTTGAATATATTTCTACCTCATCCAATGATCAAATCAACATATATCAAGAGTCACTTTTCAATCATGATCAAAATCCACCAACAATACCCAACAATTATCCAATTCAAGAAATTTTAACATCATTGGATCCTATGGTTGAAAACATTGACAATCTCTCAACCAAAATTATTGAAAACAATGATCAAGATCTGTCCATCAATGAGCACCTTGAAGATGTTTCCACCTCATCCAATGATCAAATCAACATACATCAAGAGTCACATTTTAGTCATGATCAGAACCTCTCAAACAATGATCTATTTCAAGGAGTGTTAGAATTATTTGATCCTATTGACATAATCCAAGATCCATCCACCAATGATCATGTTGAAAATACCTCTACATCATCCAATGAGTTTGAAGACATATCACAAGAATTCATTCCAAAGCATGATCAACATCTTTCACCAAATTCTAGCAATGGTCCTTTCCAAGACATATTGGCATTGTTCGACCTCATGGTTGCAGATATTGAAGGAATCTTCAACTCCATACTAGATCCAAATCCACTCAAAGCTCAAGAGGATATTGAGCCACTTCCCATTCCTAATGAAGATATCCAAGAACCCTTTATAAGAAATCCATCCTTTGAAACTGACCCATGTCAAGAACTTGATCCAAAGCATGTCAAAAGCAATTCCAAAATTAATCAAGATCAAGAATTTGTATCTCCAAGATACTACAATGATCTAATGGACACTCTCCAATCTATACAAGATGTTGCAAATGATCATATCCATATAAAAAAAATTCCTCCATCTACCCATGAGATGCTTACTCCTAATGGACATGTAGATGATCTTCATTCAAAACAAGAGTCTCATACTCTTGATATCATTACCAAGGAACAAGAGTCTCCTACATTTAACATTTGTACACATGATCAAGATATAGAAAAATATAGACATATCAGAAATGGGTCATGAAGAAGGATTCTACAAAAGTTATGAATCATAAACATCCTGTGAAGGCATATAAAAAATGAATCATGAGGGAGAATTTTACATGGATAGTGAATCATCAACACCTCTTGAAGAAGCATTAAAATTTGATATTTCACAAGATCAAGCCAAAGATATGAGTCAAGAAGTTATCCCACTTATGGAGGATCCTATCACTTATAAACTTGGATCACTTACCTTTTTTAAGGCAAGCTATCTTATCAATGAAGAAGCTATCACCTTTGCAGATCCACAACAGAGCAGAGAAGGAGTAGCACCTTGTTTCCAAGGTAAATCATAGCCTATTGTAAATTAAATTTTTCAACAGAAGAATTATCAAGGCAGAGGATTAGGCCTACATGAACAGGGTATCCTAGAACTGATGCAAATTATTGGCAATCCTAATTATCAAGGTCTTGGTTATTTGAAAATTAAGGGATCTAAACATATCAGTGATACCTCTATAATACTGGGGGAAATTTTATCTAGTGCAAGCATCAACATAGGGAGCACGAAGAGTCCTTATGGTGAAACCAATGTCGATACTACAACCAGCCATGTCACGAATCTTCATCCACCCATGACCCCATCCAAAAATTGGGACCAACATCAAAAGAAGGATATGAATCAAAGAAAGAAGAACATCATCAAAGGAAAAGAAGTAGTGAAGCATGAAGGACAAATCAAATACAAGTGGATACCAAAAAATACAAAGAAAGATTATCCCTATCAAACTCCACTAGTCAAAGAAACTATGGGGAAAATAAGAAAGGGAAAAGTATCCATCAAAGATGTCCACAAAGGCAACAACATACTTCTCAAGCTACATAAAAAGTATATCAAGCAGTTGGTCTTAATTCCAAACACACTTTCATATCCACTCATCGTTGCTCATCTTCCCAAGTTTGGAGAGTCAAAGATTCCAAACTATCAACCAATCCATCTCCTATTCTTAAACACACAACACCATCCACACCTCCATGCATGATATCCAATTCTCACATTGACCATGTATTGGCAATGACCCTTCATCATAAGGATTTAGAAGGAACTCTATTATGATGTGCACACAAAGACAAAGTTAACTCCGATATCAACAAAGTAGATCAACAATCTCAAAATTTGTATTCAAGTGCACATATCTTGGCAAAGCAGCCTCTTCAAGTAGGTTATCAATGGCATATTATGACAGAAGCATCTACATAGACACCACTAGGTGGTTCAACGTGAACTTAAAATCTCTCACAAAAAACCAAAAAATCAACAAATCATGAAAATAGTAAAGATAAAAAATCATCCTCCAATGAAAACCACTACAGTGGCACTTTGGACAAGTACCATGATGAAAACCTGGAAAACAAGTGTCATGTGTAGAATCAAGCATCTGCATGTGCTAGTTCGAGTGAAAGCATCTTATCCCATCCATACTAAATCCAACATTCCATTCATCTTATCCATAATAAATCCATTCATCCATGAACCATTTATCCAATCCATTTTCATCCATCTACATCCATTTTCCAAATTATCTTAATCTTGACAAAGTTTGGTGTACGCTTGACACTTGCTTATGGTAAACATCTTGACATGGATCATTTTCATTGATCCTATCCTATCCAACATTATCTGAGCCATGAAGCATTATCCAAATGATCATCCTCTATGTGAGCACCTTATCTTATCACAAGATAATTCATATACATGCATCCATACATCTATCCAAGCATCCACCCATGGCATTCCACACATTGCTAGACACTGGGGGAAAATATTTACATCTTGCTTCAGGAATAAATCTTGACCTATATCTTCCAACTTATGTGGTGATCCAAACATTGGCAAAATGTAAAATCAAATTGGTCAAAACATTTGTGAGCCAAAAATCAAAATCACAAACCCATGGCATATTTTGACAAGAAGATGTTCTTTATCAAGCATTATATTTCATCAAACATCAATCCAATCAATCAATATCAGTTGCATCTAACGTATGCTTCAACATCACATCAAATCATTCAAAACAACTTTTGTTCCAAACCAAGCTTCAAAATCTTGATCCATCAAATCCAATCAATCCATCATCATCTCGGTATATCCTTCCCAATCCTCATGTTGCTTAACACTATCATTGCATTGTTGTGCATCCTCAACAATGTTATCATCATCAATCCATCAATCTGATCAATCAAATCTAGCTTGGCTTCAACAAAATACCAAAACAGATCACTGACATCATCACACATGCCCATATCCAAATCTTCAAAATCATGCAAAAATCCAAAAATATTCAAATCATATCAAAATCCAAAAACAGGTGAGAAAGTCAAAAAAATTCAAAAACATGTTATCTGAACTACGTCGTCTCTGAGCTTAAATGTAGGCAAGGCCATCATTGATGAGCCCCCAAGACACAAAAACACAAAAAACATTTAAATAATCTAAAAATCCAAAAAAACAACCTCATAACATTTCAAAAACATCCAAATATTTGAAAAAAATCCATCTGTCTCATTTCGCTTCACCCACAATAATCAATCATCCATAATAAATCAATCATCACCTTCATCCTTTGGAAATACAAATAGAAACAACCACAAAAATCAACAAAATCAAACTTCAAACGTAAAATCAAAATCGAAACAACAAAATTTTAAACACAAAATCAAACTCTTGATATTTTTAGCAAACATGTCAGTCAACCTTATATCAACAACCTTTTAAAACCTATCAACTTTCCACCATCCACTAACATGTCCTAGGATGCATCCTTCCTACAATGGGCATTATCTTTGGAAAACACTTTAGATACTTATCCTAAACAAAACACATCCCCTTGGCTAGAGGTATGAAGAACATTGGCTTGTTTGTTTACTTGATATTTTCTTTTGATTTATCTTATTGCACTCATTCTAATGACCTCTCGATGATGTCTAATCAAAATGATTTAAGAGAAATGGGTATGTGCAGGATCATCGTGCAAAAAACAGGCCCTTAAGTGGCAAAAAATTAGAAAAATCAGTGTTAGGCAACTTGACGTAAATATTTGAATAAGTTATCTATATTATTTCAAAAATATGTAAGAATAGAATTTGTAGAAAATTGAATGTAGTTTCTAAAATACTAGGTTTATTTAAAAATAAATAAAATCTATTTGGTGAAAATTTGAAATTTCAATGCAGAGTACTTAAATTTCAGGGAAAAAATAAGAAGTAGGTGTCTGTCTGACCACCCTAACCATAATAAAATGATAATATTATTTTTAATATTTTATATATAAGTAGAGGACTCATGTCCGGATGTGATGCATATTTTTTTGTAATTTTTTCCAAGTAAATAATTAATTATGAATTTTTATTACAACTTTTAGAAAATATAAAACTCGTCTCGACCACCTTAACTTGGTCAAAACTTCATGAAATTTAATTTTTCTTTTTAATCCTATAGTATGTGAAGCATAGAATGTGACACATGTTTTGGATTCAAAAAATATGATACCGTTGAAAGTTATAGATGTTTTTCAATCAGCCTATCGATCAGGACTTTAGTCGTAATTCTAATAGAAAATGAATAATAATTATTTATTAAATTCAAATTAAATCATAATTTATATTTTTGGAAAGCTGAGAATCTCCTCTAAAAACCCTTTTCGTTTCATTAATTTTGGGTGAAGAAAAAGTCATCAGCCACATACCCTACAAATATTGCCACTTTTTGGCGCACCATGATCCTGCACATACCCAAATAAATGGGGCATTCATCATTATCTTTTGTTTGTTTTGATTGTTGGATATTCTTGTAATATAACCTTGGTCATGCTAACTTTGTTCAGTTTGTAGGGAGGATGTTTTGGATGCCTTGTTGACTATTACATTGGGAGGTTTTGCCTCTTTTTTTTTGGTCTGAGATGTTTGAAATATTTTAAGTACATCCTAATAAGGTTTCATATGTTTGGTGTGAACAAGGATACTCCTATCTGTTTGTTGAGTCAAAGTCCATCTCACTAAATACAATGCCATCCTAGTTGTCTACACCTTGAAGCATCATGTCTATGTGTTTTATCAAACATAAGGAAAGTAATGCTCTTTATGTCCCCAATCCCTAGATAAGCAAAACATCATCATCACTCATCATCATATCTAATAAGGTCTCGATGACTCATAGACTTGTTGGACTTTTGCATCCATCCTCAGAATTAAGGGTTGATCCCTCTTATCCTTTTTTTTCTTCTATCTTTACTAACATTTCTATCCAAGTATCAAATATGTGTGATATATCAAAATATACATGAGGCCACCCATGGTTGATGACTATCTATACATCATCAAATTGTCTACATCAAACATTCAAGCTTTCTAGTCCTCTCTGAGCTGAACTGATCTTAAATCTTTGTCGCGAGATCGACCCTAAAATTAAAAAAAATTGCTTGATCTCTTGAGTGGGTAGTGTATTAGTGTAATTTCTTCCATTGGGGCAGCAATGGGGCATCTGAAAAATCAATAAATTTTTGAATTTTGATCATGGCAGTGTTATTCTTTGAACCAACGTAGCAGGTACTTCGCTTCAAAGGGGGGAAAATGTAGAAACCTAAAATGTCATGATTGATACTATGCATCTGATTCTGATTAATTAACATCGTTTCTTCCCAAATCACTTCAAATTCATCAATTAATTAAACAATCAACATTATTTAGTTAAATTTGGTTATTAATCAAATAATTAAATTTATTGATTAATTCACCCTTCTTCTAACTAATATTCATCATATTTAATTAAATCAAATCATTTAATTAAATCCCCCTAAATCCTCTCATTTGATTAAATCAATCAAATCAAATGTCACAATCCCCTAACCCCTTCCAATTAACTAATTCTAAATTAATTAATCCTAAATCACTTTCTAATCATCATTAATAAATCCTCCAACTTTTAACTCCTCAAGAGTTAAATCAATCCATGGTCAACTAACCAAGTTGCACATGAAATTAATTTATTTTAATTAACTAATTCCTCTATTTATCCTCACAAAGGCATATTCTAGGGAATATTCCTCCCAACCACCTCCTCATTCAATTTCTCTCCAAAGGTTTCAAAAACCTATCACATCCTCAATAACTTCTCTTACATCTTCATTAACTCCTCTTAGTTCATCTCACATCTCCAACCATATTCAATAAATTTTTCTTACAACCTTTCAAATCCTCAAAAAATTCTCATTTATTTCTCTTCCATCCTCCTCCACTCACACATTTCTCAAAATGTGCTCCACCTTCCTCCAATAGAATTGTGACAAGTGTCGCATTCTCATTGGCTCCCATTTTATCCCACATTCCTCCAATCTCTCCATTCTTCTACTCTTCAACCCTATAAGTAGAGGATTTCTCCACACAATATGCATCCACAATCTCATGCAAAGTCATTATGCTCATTTCATCCATAAATCATCCAATTGCTATCACTATCTTTGAGGGAAATTGCCATTTATCAAATCCATTTTCATCCACAATCTTAGGCATTGTTACTTTACTCCAAATTCATCAAGGATCTTGAAGCTTATCAAAGGGATTGGGAAAGGGCCACTTTCCACATCAAAATGACACCAATCCCCCTATGGGATTGAGGTTTGGTTAACTTAGTTGATTACATGCTTTGTTCTTGCCTTATTTTATGTTTTCATCTTTGTTTTTCCAAGAATTTCATAGTGAACATTAGATTTAAGCTTTCTAACATGTTTGAAGATGTTTTGTTGATCTTGTGTTAGTTTGTGTAGGTTTGGTGTTCACAATAGTTATCCAAATGAGAGGGAAAGACTTGTTCATCTATGCATCTCGAGAAATTCTTAGAGTTAGGATAACAAGGTATGTTTTTTAGGACACCAAAGGTTGATATTTCAGTTAAGAACATTTTAAAATCTAATTAATAAGACAAGGGTGCCTAAAAGTCCTTTTTAGGCCTTCTTCGCTCCCAAAATTTAGGATGTCAAATAATTTAATATATTTTATTAGTCTAGCCTGAAATGATCAAATTATGAATAGAATTAATTATACATGCAAAATAGAGTGTCAAACCTAGTGTGAAATTGTCAGGGGTGATAATTTACGACACTACATTTAACCCACACCTTAGTGAGAGTATGATCTTACATTCATACTCACGCTAAAGTATAGATTTAAGATAGATCTCTTTATTAAAATTTCAAAGAGACATGATGACTCCAAGATAAGAAATGTGATAGCCACCAAAATCAGGATCTAATCAATCCACAATGTCAAGATAAAAATATCACACACAAATATATCACACATAAGTTGAGGAAGAAAATATAAATGAGGTATAAAAAGTATACGTAAAGCATACACAAAGCATACATGAAGCATACACAAAGTATAGATGGAGATAAAAACATACAACAACAATATCATTACATACTTAAAGCAAAAGAAATTAGTAAGGTAAGGATACCTCAATATGAAAGGTTATCTCAATACCAAGCATCATCCCCCAAATGCAACAAACACATAGAGGAATTCTAAAAAGGATAGAAGAATGTAGTGATTTGATCAATTGAATCGAAGGAAGAATGCACACAAATAGACGGGGTGAAATCAATACTAACGAAGAAGGGTGCATGGCATAGGCACTAGCTTGTTTTATCGCTAGGGGTCATGTAGATCAAAATTAACTCATGGATCACAAAATAGCAAGTTATGTTATGCTATGTAACCATGAGTGTGGTAATTCATATCCTACAAACCCATGAAATAGAAATTAATATTACACTAGGTGGCTAAGGATGTGACAAATTATATCACATAAAGCCTGCAAACTAGTAAGTTGTGTTATGATAGGTGACTTATAACGTAAACTAATTCATAGACTAGCAAGTTGCATTGTGCTAGGTGATTATGTGGTTAACACCTTAGGGAGCATACAAATGAAAAACATCAAAGGGATAAATTGATAACCACACCCAACAATGATCAACGTCATAGGGGATGCATTTATAACCACACCTCAAGGGTTGTTATGGAAAAAACCATCATGGAAGGGGCCAATCAATAAGAAAAATCTCAAGGAGCATGAATGGATAAGGGTGCATCTGTAGATGCACAAATGGATGGGTGATATGCCCCCTCTTAAAATGTTAGCATATTTACTATACTAATATTTTAAGGAATAAAAGGGGGAAAGAAAGAAGAGAGAGGATCCTCAAGAGGGAATCATCAAGAAGGATAAACACCTTCCAAAACCACTTTTCCTTCCCCCCCAATGTAAAGGAAAGGACAACCAATCCATAGACCTTTTTGTTTCTACCATAGATGAAGTATGATTGCATATAATATTTATACCACTATGAATTACAATGATTCAACACATAGAGCTATGAATTCTAAATAGTGAGGAACAACACAATAAAAGAAAGTTTATCATTTATAAGGAACTATTGTATTAGTAGATGAAAGAGTGATGAAACCAAAGTCAAGAAGTTATTGTATTTTATTTCCCAAGACTAGAAATTCACTAGTGGGATGGCCAAAAACTTGATGATATGCATAGAAAGAATGATCTACTTGATTGTGTTTATGAAATTTCTTATATGCTGGAGGAGGAAGAGTAATCAAGTGGGTTTTGAGAAGCCTCAATAAAATATGCTCTTGCTTAGATAAAGGATTTAAGGAGTAGGGAGCAATCCTTTCTCTTGTGAATAAAGGTTTCATTTCTCACAAGAGGAAGACATAGACACTGTAGACAATGGAGGAGGGGATGTAGACCCAAGAGAAGGCTAGTGACCTAAACCCTCTTTATAAAACTATGATGTACATTTCACATGACCCTTAAATCCTTGTTTATTTTTATTGTATCCATATTTAGATAGAATTATGAGGCCAAGTCCATAATGTTTCTCTAAATTAGACAAAGGAGGAGAAGGCACATTAATATTCATGTCCAAATGAGAAATATGCTCATTTTTTAAAGAAGAAATAATATCATTATCATGAGAAGAAAGATCAATTATTTTGTGAGAATCCAAATATTTTTTGAGTGTTGAGATTTCAAGATGAGGATGCTCAATTTATATTCATTTGATCAATGAGGGGTGAAATATAAAGAGCCTCAATTGTCATCGAGATATATGTTAGAAGAAGTGGTGCAGGAGCACCTTGGCAGTTGAGACTAGGAGATGTATAGACGAGCCTTGTTTTGGAATTTTTTTTCTAGTGTGATGTAAATAAGGTCTATTAAGACCAATCTCAATGTAATTCAGGTCATGTAAGGTCTTGTAGGTGTTTCAATAGAAAAGTTGTCAACTTATTGTAGTAGTTGTAAAAGTTGCCAAAATATTACAAATATGCACATAATGGAAGATGAAGGGTCACTAAGGGGAAAGAAGTTCAAGAATCAGTTATTCTTGGTGGGAACTGATTGGTTAATCTATGTAACACCTTATAAAGACCTCAGACAAGTCGAGGCAAAGGAGGAGTTTGTATTGTAATGGAAAATCATGAATAAAACTCTATATTTTTTGTGTTTTGACTGGTAAAGTGTTCTTGCAAGATTTTGTACGGCCATGTACGGTCTGATTCTAGAGGGGTAGTCATTAAATTTGACAAACCTATGAGTCTAATTCATTTTTCTTTTTCTTTCATTCGATTCCATTCAGTTTTGAGTAAGATATTGCATGTTTTCTGAAAATGGTTCAAAACCCTTGTTTAGGGTAACAAAGAACAAATGAAATAGTGTATTTCTTGTTTGGACTAGTGGAATTTGCTAATACTTGGTGAAATGGTTTTTTATTATGCCTATTTTCTAAATCCAAAGTTTTAGAATTTAATGAGGAGGTTTGCTCATGTTTCTATGATGCCCCGGGTTCTGAATTTCATGTGTTTCAAACTATCAATGACATAAAACAATAAAGATTGAAAGTTTTGATTGATGAGTTGTGTTTTTCTCATGGGTAAGAACATTGGAATATGGTTTTAAAGTGTTTGGAATTGTGTTAAGATATGATCTATCAAAAATTGCAAGAGTTAGTCCCTTTTTCCCTCAATATTGTTTGGGGGACTGTGACAGTCCTAGATAGGTCTATGTGTAACATGTTTATTTGGGAATCTTCATACTGAATGGACTTAAAAAAATCCCCTATGAAGGTTGATTATTAAAGTGTCATGAAAGCCTCTAAAATTATGATGAAGGTCAGACTATCCCAAATGGTGTCAAAGTTGACAAGTTTTGAATTGTTTCAGAAAGCCTAAATAGGCCTAAAAGGTAGGGGACAACCATTATTTAGTGGTGTTGTTACAAAACAAAGTTATCTCAAACTTTGACATGTTTTAAAAAGGCTTAAAGGGTATCTCAACATCCTCTTATAGTCTTGATTTGTGATAGTTCCTTGGTGCAGGACTTCAAGGGTGTGGCGTAGTCTATCAGGAAGAACATTGGATTGAAGTGTTGAGATTACTTGCAGGGTTTAGTATGATTGAATTTTCTATGTTCATCTTATGTAATGTCCTCCAAAGGATCGGTTAAGTTGTTTTGTTGATGATTTCACAAATGGAGTTATTGCAAAGTAAGCCAAGAATGTCTAATAGCATGTGCTATACAAATATTGCCTTGGGATATTGTTGAGGATTTGTGAGATGCATTTTGTGTCCTCCTTATCAATGCATCAATTGGTATCAGAGACCAGACAGTCTGGGCAAAGAGAGTTTGGAGTTTTTTTGTGTTTTTGTGTTTGTCCAGGTTGAAGAGAGAACTTGATTGCCAAGAGACTAGGCAGAGGAAAAGAGAAGAGACCTAGGTGAGGCAAAGAAGTTAAGAGGAAGCAAGGTTAAAGGGACTTGCTTGAAGAGAAAATGGATTGGTTTAGGAGAATAGTGAATGGTAGTTTGCAAGGTAAGGAGGTGACAAGTAAGAAGCAAGAAAAGAGAAAGGAAAGTGAGATAAAAAAAGAGAAAAGATGAGAAGGTAGAAAAAGAGATGAGAAAGAAGGAAAAAGAAAAGGAAAGAAAAATGGAGATTGATCAAGAAATAAGAGAATTGAGGCGGGCTATGGAAAGAATGGAGTTTGAGATGCAAAGAATAATTGAATTTTAGGAGAGGGTACAAAGCAATTGGAACTTATCAGTGAGCAAGAGGGTTATACAGCATATCAAAAAGATTATCCAAAGAAGGAAAAGACAAGTATGGACATCAACAAATGAGGCAGAGGTAAAGTTTGAATCTACTGTTCAAGTTGAGCAAGGTAAGTTACAAGTTGAGATGCATAATATTCCATTTGTGTTTGAAGATGAACAAACCTCTTTGTTTGTTGATGAACCAATAGAAGGCATAGTGATGTTGAGATTAATGATATGGTTGTTGTTGGTAATCAAGTGGTTGATGAAATTTTTGTTGATGAACCCATAGGAAGGGATGATAATGTGGAGGTTAATGATAAGGTTGATGTTGAGAATCAAGTTGTTACTGATAAGGATGTTGCAGGTATGACCAAGTTTGGTGGTGTTGTCATTAATGTTGTCATTGATTTCAACACAATTCAGTATGTTGCAGATTGGACATGTATAGTTGATATGCTACTAAGATGTTGTGAGTACATGGAGCTATCTTTATGGTGTTGTAGATGTGTTGGATTGATGAGTTTCCAAGTGCTTTTGAGAAAATTAATAAAGAAGAGAAGTCAGAATGATGAAAGTGTTCAGAATGTGCTTTGGTATGTGCTTTGCATTTCTCCTGTGTTGATCCTATGCTTGTATGGATCTGAAGGGTTGATAATGGTGATTTAGTGGTGATATCTTCTGAGTTTTAGTTTCCCGTTTGATGGTACATGGAATTCACATTCACCGGTATGTGAACTGTTCTGGCAGAGTTGGTCTTCTATGGACTAGGAGAAATATTGTTGCTCTACAATCCTCCTCTATTTTGTTTAAGATCTTATGGGTTTGGAATATGTCTTGTGAAGGTATTTTTTGTGCTCTAGCAAAGAGGTTTGAAGATTGGTGATCTGGAACTTATGTTTTAGTATTTCAGTGTGAGTTTATACAGTCTGGATGGAGTGGTGACAGGTGTTCAATGATTCATGTTTGTTGTTTTGCTGCAGATGTATCTGGAAGATTATGAGATGTATTATCATGCATAAGGAGGTGTTTCATGGTGTCCACATGTCATCTTCTTCTTGGGAAGCGTGTACAACAATGATCATTTGTGTTTTCATTAGGTTTGGCCGACCTAGTGTTTACACTTCATTCGAAGAATAAAATTTTATTAAGGAAGCATGTGGTTGTTTCAAGATATTATTTTTGATCTTGAATTTTTTTTTAATTGGTCCACTCTTATTCCTTTCCACCACAGGAATTTCGAGTTGCCGACCTAATTTGAATTTATAAATTGAGGTATTTATGGCCGACCTTGGAGAGAGTCTCTAAAGTTGAGGATGGTATAAAAGAAAGTTGAATTGTGAAGAATTGGATGACAGTATGATGAAAAGTGATGAAAGTGAGCCAAAAATCATAAGATCATAAGTGTGTGTGTGAATGATTTGTGACAACAGTTCTTCATTGTGTTGAAGGTAGTGAGATAAAGGTTTCTGCAATCCTACGAATGTGTTAATTGTTGTGGTGGATCTTTTTGTTCTCTTTTGTATTTGTAGGCAGTGAGCCTTCCTATTGGAAAGTGAGTCCTTTATGTGGACAATGAGTCCCTTTTGTAGGCAGTGATCCTTTGTACTTGGATAGTGAGTCCTCTTCTGGGTAGTGAGCCCTTGGTATTGAGCCTCTATTTTATAATCTTTATATTGTGAGTTAACCCTCACCGTGGTTTTTCCCTCATTGGGTTTTCCATGTAAAAAATGTAGTGTTCATTTTGTTGATTTACTTTCTATTATTTGTGTTTCATGCTCTTACTTAACAACAAAATAGTGTGGTTGTGGAAAAAACAAGTATTGAAGTTCTAAGTTTGAATTATGTGACAAATGATTTACCCCCCCTCTCAATTGTTCTACGTTTGTTTAAAAATTGGTATGAGAGCTTTGGTTCCTTGGTATAAAGCATAACCACTTAAGGAAGATCTGATGGCACATAAGTTGGTGATCCCTATGTTTGATGGAACTGACTATGGTGACTGGAAGGGATAGATGAAAGGATACATTATCTCTCTTGGTTTTAAGACCTGGAAGGCTATTGAGATAAAGTATACATACCCATCTGGTGGTCTTACTACTATAGATGAGATCTCTACTTATGAAGAAAATGAGAAGGCTAAGTATGCTATTTCCAGTGGCTTATCTAAAAATGAGTGAGCTAAGGTTCTTTCTTTGGATACCGCATATGAGGTCTGGAAGAAGCTGAAAGAAATGTATGAAGGAAATGAAAGAGTAAAATTGACAAAGAAGCTGGCGGCAAAGTGCAGATTTGTAAATCTAAAAATGGAAGAAGGTGAAGAATTTACAAGTTCCTTTCAGAGGGTTGAACTAACCACAAATGAAGTTATAAATCAAGGAGGAAAACCATTAGATGAAGACATAATTGAGAAGATCCCGATCACCCTACCAGACTGCTACAATGATAAGATCTCAGTGATTGAAGAAGTGTATGATCCTAAGAAGTACACATTTGAATAGTTGTTTGGTACCTTTCAATAATTTGAGTTGAGGAATTTTTGCAAAGAAGATAAGATGGAAGAAAAGACACAAACGAAATTTAAGGCAATGAAGATTGAAGAGGAATGGGATAGTTATAGTGTTGATGAGTTGGAAGCAAACTTCACTAGGAAGTTGAAGAAAGGAACCGGAAAGTATAAAGGTATGTTTCCCTTTAAATTTTTTAGTTTTGGTAATATTGTTCATCATTCTTCAAGATGTCTGAATAGAGTTGTGCATAAGAAGAACAAGGATTATAAGGATAAGGATAGGAAGGATAAGAAATATATGAATTTGTACTATGTTAAAGAAGAAGCAGGAATTTTTGTTGGTGAATTTAAGAATGAGGCTGATGATAGTGAATGCTTATTCTTAGCTTTGGAAAGTAAATCTATATACACTAACCCTAGAAAATGTGTAAGCAAGAAGGCTCTAGAGAATAAGAGAAATAGGATGGAAGGTACTTTGGTTATCGCTTTTCATGCAAGACAAGATGAAGATTACTGGGTAATTGATAGTGGGTGTTCTAATCACATGACTGGAGATAAAAGTTCACTAAACTTGAGAAATATGAAGGTGGTTTAGTTATGTTTGGTGATGATTCAAGAGCTAAGATCTGTGGGAAAGGTTCAATTATTTTTGATGGAGTGCATAGTACTAATGATGTATATTATGTGAAGGGTTTGAGGCATAACCTTCTAAGTGTTGGTCAGATGTGTAGCAATGGCTTTAAACTTGTGTTTTAGAACAATACCTGTGAAATCAGAAAAGGATCCAGAAATGGAGATATGATTGTTGTTGTAAGAAGAACTCATGGAAACATGTACCGGCTGAAGGGAGTTGATGTTCATTTCCTTGTATCTCAAATCAGTGAAAGTTGGTTATGGCACCGAAGAATGGGACATGTAAACTTTGATAACCTGGTCAAAATTAGTTCAAAGGAGATTGTTCAAAGACTACCTACAATCACAAGACCTAGTAATGCTATTTGTAGAAGTTGTTAATTGGGGAAATAGACTAGATGCAACTTTAAGGGAAAAGAGCATTCTACTACTGGAATGTTGGAGTTAATCCATACTGATCTTTGTGGTCCGACTAGAAATGGAATCCTAAATGGTGATAGGTATTTCCTGCTACTTATTGATGATTATACTCGAATGACATGGGTTGCTTTTCTTAGAGAAAAGACTTGGGCTCTAGATAGGTTTAAGGTATTCAAAGAAAGAGTGGAAAATGAAGTAAATTTGAAAATCAAGTGTTTGATATCTAATAGAGGTGGAGAATTCACTTCTGGTGAATTTAATGCATTATGTGAACAACATGGCATAAGAAGATAGTTTTCTACCCCAAGAACCCCTCAACAGAATGGAGTAGTTGAAAGGAAAAACCAGATAGTATATGAAGCACCTAGAACCATGGTGAAAGAATCAAATGTACCAGATGTGTACTGGAGAGAGGTGATACACACTGTTGTTTATGTTCTTAATAGAGTTTAGATCAGATACAATAACACAAAGACTCATTTTGAGTTATGGACTAGTAAGACTCCTACTGTGAAGTATTTCAAGGTATTTTTGAAGCAGATGCTATATTAAAAGAGATGATGAAAATATTGGAAAGTTTGATGCTAGATGTGATGAAGGAATTTTTCTTGGATACTCTACTACTAGCAAAGCATGCAGATGCTTTAACAAAATATTGAGAAAGATTATTGAAAGTGCTAATGTGAAATTTGATGAAGATATACACGGACCTATTGAGATAAGTGAAGTTGAACCTAATGATCCTATATGTGGACATGTACCTAAGGAAAATAAGGATAAGGAAGAAGAAGAGAAAGAAGAACAAGTGGAAGAAGAAGAAGGAAATGAATTGGAACCTGTTGTTAAGACTCCTAAGTATGTATAGAAGAATCATCTGGAAGATCAGATAATTGGAGATAAAAGTGAAGGTGTGAAGACAAGAAGCAGAGTTGCAGTTGAGGTAAATTTGTGTCTATTATCTAAAATTGAACCCAAATCTATAAGTGAAGCATGTGAAGATGAGAGTTGGATGCGAACTATGAAAGAAGAGTTGCAGCAGATAGAAAAGAATCAAACATGGGAACTAGTCCCTAGACCTATGAATAAAAATGTGATTGGTTCAAAATGGGTGTTCTGGAATAAGTTGAATGAAAGTGGAGAAGTTGTAAGAAATAAGGAAAGACTGGTATGCAAAGGATAATCACAAGTTGAAGGTATAGATTTTGAAGAAAAATTTTCCCCTCTGGCTAGAATGGAAGCTATTAGGATGTTCTTTCCATTTTCTTCCCACAAGGACTTCAAAGTGTATTAGATGGATGTTAAGTTAGCATTTCTAAATAGTGAAGTGGAGGAAGAGGTGTATATGGAGCAACTTGAAGGGTTTTAGTTGTCTAACAAACCAGACATGGTTTGTAAGTTAAAGAAGGTATTGTATGGATTGAAGCAAGCTCCTAGAGCTTGGTATGTAAGACTGGACAGATACTTGACAAAGCAAGGATTCAACAAAGGTTCTACTGACAACAATCTTTACTTCAAAGTGCAAGGTAACAAAATGTTGATAGTGGTTGTTTATGTTGATGATATCATTTTTGGTGGAAATGAAGGCATGTAAAAATTTTGTTGAAGAGATGCAAAAAGAATTTGAGATGTCTTTGATTCGTGAATTGAATTTCTTCCTTGGTCTTGTAAGATAGGGGGACCTCCACATGCAAGGTCCTAGGTCATGGAGGGCCAAGATGTGGAAGGCTTCCCTAACATACCTCAAATTAGCGGGATGTTTAGGGTATGAGGAAGAGAATGATGAGGACTATAAAGTTCTGCGACAACTCTACGATCCTGAGATTTGAAATGGGGCTAGGCAAGCTAGTTTTCGAGCTCAACACTATATCTTAGATAGCTCTCTATTAGACGACGAGAGTGCAGTTCCAAGATGACAGCGCAACGCATTGGCATCTCTTAGGTGCACTGGCATCTGTAAGACCAAGGGACTAAAAGTACAATGTGAACTTATCAAAAAATAAGCTAGTAGCCTAGCTAGCAACTTCTAAGAGAGAAAAATAACACTATAAAATATGAGAAGTATAAATGAATGTGATAAAGTAAATATACCAAAGCTAGGGTGACGAAGATGATTTCGTAGAAGAGCCTATGCGCCAACTAGCTCTGCAAAGCATGTACACCTACACAGAGAAAGAGAGGAAAATGTTGGGTGGCTATATAGGGGCCTTTTTTAGGTGTTTCCACCTCCATGGATAGGCAAGGAAGTGAGATAAAGAAATAATGTAGTAAAGAGCACAAAGGCACTACAAAACAGTAAAGTGCTAACTCAATCAAGTGATAGAAGGAAAGAAAGGGAAGCTTACCGCCTCCACCAAGAGCACTCAAGGATGCTTGGGGGAGAAAATGAGAGTACTCAAGCCTATGTTACGATGGCGTTTCATTCCCAACTTGCTCTACCAAAGTGATGGAGTCTTGTGTTTGTTGCAATGAGCTGCAAATATGTTGCTTGAAAGCTTGAGAATGAGTGCAAGAGTGTGAGAATGGATGCTTGAAGTGTGTAGAAGCTCAACTGAATGCTAAGAGGATTGAAATGCCTATTCAAAGAGTGAATTTGAAGGAGGGAATGAAAGAAACAACCATATTTGGGTCGGTCGACCAAAGGGGGCATTACAACTTGACTACCAATGAGAAGTATAACGCCTCTACAGGTTCAACAATAGGAATCTCCCAAGGACATAAGCGTGTCGTGTGGATGTCTGCGCACCGCGGGGGCATCCTCGATAGAAATTCCTCCATCGACACTCAAAATAGGTGCCAAGTGGGATGCAAGTAGTGGGCTTAGGTGGAATTAAGCCTTTGAACTTGGTTTTCTAAAGTTGAAAGAGGAAAAGGGGGAAATTACACATGGGGTGCAAATTCACTCCTATACATTTTTCGCCAACTTTAGCGAGCATGAGTAATGGTGAGTGCTAGGTAAAGTAGATCAAGGAGAGAGTAAGGTTAGAAATGTATACCTAAACCATCGAGGAAGAAAACTGCGATTTGACGAACCTGAAGGTGTAGGGAAAGTGAAGGACTCCATACCTACTCAGAACTATGAAGTTGAAGAAAGAAAGCGCCCTGCAAGTTCTTGGTCCTATAAGGAAGGTGTCCCACAAAAAATCTAGCATGGAGGATACCTCGTGAAGTAAGCGCCTTACAAGCTCTCAGTCCTATAAGGAAGGTGTCCCCCAAAAACTATAGCATGGAGGAGACCCAAAGGAAGCACCCTACAAGCTCTTAATCCTGTAGGGAAGGTATCCTCCAGGAATTCAAGCATGAAGAATACCCAAGGAAGCACCCCATAGATCTACAGCTCTATAGGGAAGGTAACCCCCAAGATCTCTCACATGGAGGAAACCTAAGAAAGCACCCTACAGGCTCTCAGGCCTATAGGGGAGCCACTCCCAAGATCTCTCGCATGTAGGAAGCTCAAAGGAAGTGCCCTACAGGCTCTCAGTCTTGCAGGGAGGTATCCCCCAAGATCTCTCACATGGAGGAAACCTGAGAAAGCGAAATTTGTAGAGTCAAGAAGCGGCCACATAGGCAAGTAAGCAGATAGTTGCACAGACTGTTGATAGTTTTAAAAAAATTCAAAGGGATCCCTAGGGAACCCATCGTGAAGAGAGGGTCCACTCAAGGGACACACAGTCCAAAAGTAGATGTTCTCTTTCTCGAATCGATCCTTCATCAAGGGATCCTTTTGAAAGATGTTCACTTCATCAAGGAATTTGAAAGGAAGAATATGCCCCCATGCGAGGGAAAGGCTATTGTTGTTCCCGCTTTAGAGGAAGGTTTTTCAAGTCCTTTCTTTATGAACCCATGATGAAGGAAAAATGTTCCACTAAGGTTTTGAGTAGAAAATACGATTTTGAAGAAAAAAATTCAAGGATTTTCGAGAAATGATTCGTTGGCAACGAATGCATTTTCTAAAAATTGAAGTGTTAAAGAAAGAACATTGTCACACATAGGAGAGACAACTCAAGCAAAGAAAAGATAAAGAGAAAGCAAAAAGAGAAAAGCACAAACAAAGGACACAGGGGGATCTGGCTTAGCGGGGTCAGATCTATCCAAGCTCATATAATAATAGGTAACCATGGTGCAAGGAGAAAGATCATCAATCCCCAACCAGATCAGGAATAATGCACAGAAAAAAAAAGTAAAAATAAAAAATTGGGTTAACATGGAAGGGAAGCCTAAATGCCCCCAGCACTTTGCATTGTCCCCAATTTATCAAAAATCAAGCACAAACATGGTAGAATGATGATACAAATAGAAGAAGGTTTATGACACAAAAACCATGCCTGTATCTAAGCACCAACAAGGGTGACGAGGGTCATCCAGGCACACATAGCATGATCATGGGAGAGCACATCACAAAACACACACACACACACATAAAAGATCAAGAAGAGGCCTCCTCCTAACATTGATCAGCCAAGAGGTCATCTGCTTCCCACTCTAGATCATCATAGGGGGGAGGATGACAAGCCTGTAGTGGTGGGATGTTAAGAGGAGGAGCATCCGGCCCTCCCACAACAAGGGCTAAGAAAGAGGGCCCCTCGAGGTCCTCTCCACCAAGCTCTTGTGGAGTCAAGGTTATTGATTTCGCAAAGATTTCTGACAAGGCCGAAACTTCATCCACAGAGTTAAACATGCACCCCATAGGAGCGTCATGTCTAACTTTAGTGGAAGGAGCAGGTTGCTCTTGAGATTCACCATAGGCTCACCGAGTGACTCGGGAGTCATGACAAACTTAGGGGAAGTCGGGACTAGTTTCATCACTAGGACAGAACAAGTCAGCACAGTACCACCTTGTGAAGAAGGTGGGCTCCTCTTACATCCTTTGTTGCTAGAAGGACTGCTCTCCACCTTTTTCTTCATCGAAGGAGATGGAATCCCCATAGATGAGGCTAGATGTGTGGAGGAAGAGGAGGAGAGAACTGTAGCAGATACAACCGAGGTATTAACCATATCCACAGGCTTCGAAAAGGGTTAGATATTCAGAACGAACATTAGTAAAGGCGGCTCCATAGAAGAAGTGATGAACACTTGTACCCCCTTGGGATTTGGTGCATTCACACTCGCAATGGAAGCCAGAAGCAACACAAAACTAGGCTAGAGCGAAGTAGAAGGAAGGGAAGAGGGTGACATTGCAGGAGGCCCTGAATTAGAGGCGGTCGTCTCTTCCTCCTTCCTTTGCGAGGCATCCTGCTCAACTAAGAGGTCCTTTCGCTGATGCTTTCATTCATGTGCAAGGTAGTTTCTTCAACTCTTAGAGCTAGAGGCTGGACACTACAAAGGAGAAGAAGGTTCTTACTCAACCATAGGAACGTCCACTACAACGGTTTTTGGAAGAGGAACAAATTCCTAAACAAGAACAAGAGGAACAGGTTGAGAAGCAGTGGAGGGAGTTAGCTCAAGTGCCTCAGCGGCAGGCCTCTTCCCATTCACCACCTTAGGAGCAGGAGTGGTAGGAGGCTGCAAAGGTTGAGACAGAGAGGAATCTCCTTGGGAGACCTTCTTCCTGTCATACCGAATGGGTCTAGGCTCCATCATCAAAACAAGAAGTTCGAATGCAGGATGCTTAGGATTTCATCAAGCGGGCACCATAGGATTCTCCTACATATGAGGAGTAGAACCTGATGGTACCACAAAAGAGTGAGAAGAAGTGTCAGACTGACCAGTGAAAGAGGAAGAAGGAGGATTGCGAGACCACCTCTCTTGATTAGCGGCACTGTTGTCAGCCTTTAAGCAAGCCCTATGTGAAATGGCATCAGGCAAGGGAGGGTATCTAACTTTCGGCCTCAGGCACCCTTTCTTGTAGTTCTGATATGTTTGGTGCAGAAGGTTTGTCCTAGGTGGGAGAGGGCCAATAGGCATAGACCAAGATTAGTCCAAGGAGTAGCTGCCACATGCAACTGGTGGTCTATAACCAGTGTTGTGGATTACGTGTACAGAACCCCCATGGATAAATTTTAGACATTTATGTATGATAGAGCATACCGCATTCATTGCCACCAACCAAGGGATACCCAATTTCACCCTAAAGAGCTCAGACCCAGGGATGATGTCAAACAAGGGGTTCACAGATTTAGGTCCCACCAGGACTAATAAGATGATACTACCTAAAGGGGGCATGGAAAGCCTGTCATGTATGTGGATGGTACTCATGGGTGCATCATACCCATCCTTATGTAAAAATTTAATCAGCATAATACCCTTGGTGATTATGTTTACTTGTGACATCGGATCAATGAGAACACCCAATACGATGTTTACATTGATCCGCGTAGGGATATAAAGAGGAGATGGCTCTTTGTTAAAGCCCATCAACAGGTCTTATGAGGTGAAGGTTATACCAGCACCACCATCCACAGGCTGTGTAGAGGGGATAGGTTGATGCAAGAAGGAGGCCATAACGCACACTAGACAATACTTTCATAGAGTCCCTAAAGGTAAAAGGATAAGACAGTGACCCAATTAAGGTTTTGTCACGCAATACCTTTGGAACCTTCCAAATATACCAAATAGGGATTGTAGGTTGTATTGCAAGGAAACAACCTCACAACACTCACACCTACAACACTCCTAGAATACGAGGAAAGGAACTATTAGTATCGCAAAAATGGAACCAAAATGGTTCATGTCAGGTTCACCAAAATGTAAGATAGGGGGACCTCCACGTGCAAGGCCCCAGGTCATGGATGGCCAAGATGCGGAAGGCTGCCCTAACTTACCTTAGCTTAGTAGAATGTTTAGGGTATGAGGATGAGAATGATGAGGACTATAAAGTCTTGTGACCACTGTGCAATCCTGAGATTCGAAATGGGGCTAGGCGAGCTAGTTTTCAATCTCAACACTTTATCTCGAATAGCTCTCTATTAGAGGACAAGAGCACAGTTCTGGGATGACAGTGTGATGCACTGGTCTCTCAGATGCATTGTCATCCATATGACCAAGGGACTGAAAGTATAATGTGAACTTATCAGAAAACAAGCTAGCAACCTAGCTAACAACTTCTAAGAGAGCAAAATAACACTATGAAATACAAGAAGTATAAATGAATGTGATAAAGTAAATATACAAAAGCTAGGGTGACAAAGATGATTTCGTAGAAGAGCCTATTCGCCAGCTAGCTCTACAAAGAATGTACACCTACACATAGAAAGAGAGGAAAATGTTGGGTGGCTGTATAGGGACCTACCTCAGTCAGACCCTCGTTTAGGTGTTTCCACCTCCATAGACAAGAAAGGAAGCGAGATAACGAAATAATGTAGTAAATAGCATAAAGGTACCACAAAACAGTAAAGTGCTAACTCAACCAAATGATAGAAGGAAAGAAAGGAAAGCTTACCACCTCCACCAAGAGCACTCAAGGCTACTTGTGGGAGAAAATGAGAGTACTCGAGCCTCTGTTGTGATGGTGTTTTGTTCCCAATTTTCTCTACCAAAGTGATGGAGTGTTGTGTTTGCTGCAATGAGATGAAAATATGTTGCTTGAGAGCTTGAGAATGAGTGCAAGAGTGTGAGAATGGATGCTTGAAGTGTGTATAATATCAATTGAATGCTAAGAGGATTGAAATGCTTATTCAAGGAGTGAATTTGAAGGATGGGATGAAAGAAACGGCCATATTCGGGTCGGTCAGTTGAAGGGGGTGTTACAACTTGACTCCCAATGAGAAGTGTAATGCCTCTACAGGTTTAGCCGTAGGAATCTGCCAGGGATGTAAGCACGCCATGCAGACGTCTACGTATCGCACGGGCATCCCTGATAGAAATGCCTCCACCGACTCTCAAAATAGGTGCCAAGTGGGATGCAAGCAGTGGGCCTAGATGGAATTAAGCCTCCAAACTTGATTTTCTAAAGTGGAAAATGGTGTTACACATAGGTTCAAATTCACTCCATACAGGTCTAAGTGAATCAAACTGATAAAGGGATATTCATTTCACAATCTAAGTATGTAAAGAATTATTGAAGAATTTTGGGATGGATGATTCCAAACCGGTTTGTACTCCTATGGTAATCAGATGTAAACTGAGCAAATATGATGAATCTTCTAAGACTAATAAGAGAAAATATAGATCTATGATTGGCGGACTATTATATCTTACTGCTACTAGACCGGATATTATGTATGCAGTATGTTTAGTTGCAATATTCCAAGTAGATCCTAGAGAAGCACATGTTACAACTGTAAAGAGGATATTTAGATATCTTAAAGGTACACCGAATTATGGATTATGGTATCCTAATAGTGATGATTTTACCCTGAGTGCTTATACAGATGTTTATTGGGCTGGATGTGTAGATGATGAGAAGAGTACCATTGGTGGTGCTTTCTTTCTAGGCGGAAGATTAGTTTCATGGTTGAGTAAAAAGAAAGACTCAGTTTCTTTATCCACTGTAGAGGTAGAATATATTGTTGCAGCATCCTGCTACACACAGGTTTTTTGGGTGAAGCAAACACTGAAAGACATTGGTGTGGTATGTGATGAGCCTATTTCTATTTTTTGTGACAACCCATGTGCAATAAACATTTCAAAGAACCTAGTTATGCATTCAAGAAAAAAACACATATCTATCAAGTATCATTCTTTGAGAGAAAAAGTGTTGGAGAATAAAGTCAGATTGGAGTATGTGAACACAAAGGAACAAATTGTAGACATATTTACTAAGCCTCTTCTGAAGGATACTTTTGAGCATCTTAAGGAGAGGTTGGGGGTCATTGGCCCTCCTAAATAGGTGCACATGAAGGTGCATCAGTCCAGTGAATTCATAGATTCTTCATTTATCTGGACTGATAAATGGGTCTACTCTGCAAGAGGAGTAGAAAAGGTTTTCATTGTTGCAATATGAGAGTACTCCTAAGGGGGAGTAATCAGTGTTGTTGATCTTTTCCATTTATTTCAAAGGGGGAGAGAACATCATGTGAAAAATAGTTGCAGAAGAAGAGAAGGTGTTCTCTTGGGATATTTTGAGGGATGTTGTCTTTGATGGTTTTTCACATCATGTGTTGCCATCAATGACAAAGGGGGAAATTGTTGCAAGTATGAGCAAGTTTTATGGTGTTGTCATTAATGTTGTCATTGATGTCAACATAGTTCAGTATGTTGCAGATTGTACATGTATAGCTGAGATGCTGTTGAGATGTTGTGAGTACATGGAGCTATCTTTATGGTGTTGTAGATTTATTGGATTGATGAGTTTCCAAGTGCTTTTGAGAAAATTAATAAAGAAGAGAAATCAGAATGATGAAAGTGTTCAAAATGTGCTTCGGTATGTGCTCCACATTTCTCCTATGTTCATCCTATGCTTGTGAAAATATAAAGGGTTGATAATGGTGATTTAGTGGTGATATCTCTTGAATTTTAGCTTTTGGTTTGATGGTACGTGAAAGTCACATTCACCGGTATGTGAATTGTTCTGGTAGAGATGGTCTTATGTGGACTAGGAGAAATATTGTTGCTTTGCAATCCTCCTATGTTTCGTTTCAGATCTTGCGGATCTGGAATATGTCTTGTAAAGGTCTTTTCTTTGCTCTAGCAAAGAGGTTTGAAGATTGGTGATCTAGGAGTTATGTTTCAATATTTCAGTGTGAGTTTATATAGTCTGAATGGACTGGTAAAAGGTGTTCAGTGATTGAAGTTTGTTGTTTTGTTGTAGATGTATCTGGAAGATTCTGAGATGTATTATCATGCACAAGGAAGTGTGTCTTGATGTCCATGTTTCATCTTCTTGTTGGGAAGCATGTACATCAATGATCATTTTTATTTTCATTAGGTTTGTCTGACCTAGTGTTTACACTTCATTCGAAGAATAAAATTTAATCAAGGAAGTGTGTGGTTGTTTCGAGATATTATTTTTGATCTCGACAAATGTTTTAATTGGTCTACTCTTATTCCTTATAGAATTTTGGAGTTTTTCTGACCTAATTTGAATTTTTTGAATTGGGGTATTTGTGGCTAAGCCTTTGGAAGTTCTAAATTGGATGGTATAAAAGCAAATTCCAGTTACCAAAATTAATTGATAGTATGATAAAAAGAAATGGCTGAAGTGAGCCACAAATCATAGGCTTGAGGGAAGTGTGTGTGTGGGTGGGTTATGAGATGGATTCTTCATTATTATTGAAAGAAAGCATTAGAGATAAGGGTTTTATTTTGTCTTGTGAATATTCGTTGTTGTGGTGGATCTTTTTGTTCTCTTTTGTATCTGTAGGCAGTGAACCTCCCTATTGGATAGTGAGTCTTTTCTATGGACAGTGAGTCCCTTTTGTAGGCAGTGAGCCTTTGTACTTGGACAGTGAGTCCTCTTCTGGGCAGCGAGCCCTTGGTAGTAAGCCTTTGTTTTATAATCTTTATATTGTGAGTTAACCCTCACTATGGTTTTTCCCTCATTGGGTTTTCCACGTAAAAAATTTGGTGTTCATTGTGTTGATTTACTTTCTGTTATTTGTGTTTCATGCTCTTACTTAATAACATAATAGTGTGGTTGTGGAATTAACAAGTATTGAAGTTCTAAGTTTGAATTTTGTGACAACTAATTCACCCCCCTCTCAGTTATTCTATGCATGTTTAACAAAGGAATGGAAAGTCAAGATGACTCCAACAGATGTGGTTATGGGGAAGAAGTCTCCAAGATAGTTTGAGAGACAAGGAAAATATTTCATGAATGATATTGATACTAATCAAGTTATTTTTGTGAATGCATTTGTCATTGTATTTATCCCAGTGCAGATACCCAGAAAGGCAGATTGGAAGAGGTGGTTTTTTCCATTTAACAGGCCCAAGTACCTAAGCAAGATAATGGGCAGCCCAAGAGTGAAGATGAAGCAAAGTGTTGATCCATGTTTTCAGTACCTGACCAAATGGAAAGGACAACTAGACGAGGGATCATTTGAAGGTCAAGAAGATGTTGTGAAGAAACAAGATTCAAGGAAGTATAGTCCTCATGGGACATCAGTTTTTTTTCCACCCCAGTTGTATCATGCAAGAGCACCTTGGCAATTGAGACTAGGAGATGTCTAGATGAGCCTTTTTTTGGAATTTTTGTTCTATTGTGATGTAAATAAGGTCTACTAAGACCAATCTCAATGTAATTCAGGTCATGTAAGGTCTTGTAGGTGTTTCAATAGAAAAATTGTCAACTTATTGTAGTATTTGTAAAAGTTGTTAGAACTATTGCAAATATGCACATAATGGAAGATGAAGGGTCACTAAAGGGAAAGAAGTTCAAGAATCAGTTATTCTCGGTGGGAACTAATTGGTTAAGCTATGTAACACCTTATAAAGACCTCACACAAGTCGAGGCAAAGGAGGAGTTTGTATTGTAATGGAAAATCATGAATAAAACTCTATATTTTTTGTGTTTTGACTGGTAAAGTGTTCTTGCAAGATTTTGTACGACCACACACAGTGTAATTCTAGAGGGGCAGTCATTGGATTTGATAAACCTATGATTCTACTTCATTTTTCTTTTTGTTTCATTCAATTCCATTCAATTTTGAGTAAGATATTGCATGTTTTTTGAAAATGGTTCAAAACCCTTGTTTAGGGTAACAGAGAACAAATGAAATAGTTTATTTCTTTTTTGGACTATGGAATTTGCTAATACTTGGTGAAATGGTTCTTTATTATGCCTATTTTTGAATCCAAAGTTGCAGAATTTAATGAGGAGGTTTGGTTATGTTTCTATGATGCTCTAGGGTCTGAATTTCATGTGTTTCAAACTGGCAATGACAAAAAACAATAAAGATTGAAAGTTTTGATTGATGAGTTAGGTTTTTGTCATAGGTAAGAACATTGGAATATGGTGTTAAAGTGTTTAGAATTGTGTTAAGACAAGATTTATCAAAAATTGCAAGAGTTAGTCCTTTTTTCCCTCAATATTGTTTGGCGGACTGTGACAATCCTAGATAGGTCTATGTGTGACATGTTTATTTGGGAATCTTCATACGGAATGGACTTAAAAAAATTCCCTATGAAGGTTTCTTATTAAAGTGTCATGAAAGCCTCTAAGATTATGATGAAGATCAGACTGTCCCAAATCATTTCAAAGTTGACAAGTTTTGAATTTTTTCAGGAAGCCTAAATAGGGCTAAAAGGTAGGGGAAAGTCATTATTTAGAGGTGTTGTTACAAAACAAATTTATCTCAAACTTTGACATGTTTTAAAAAGGATTAAAGGGTATCTCAAAAACCTCTTATAGTCTTGATTTGTGATAGTTCCTTAGTGCAGGGCTTCGAGGGTGTGGTGTAGTCTATCAGGAAGAACATTGGATTGAAGTGTTGAGATTACTTGCAGGGTTTAGTAAGATTGAATTTGATATGTTCATCTTATGTAATGTCCTCCAAAGGATCAGTTAAGTTTTTTTGTTGATGATTTCACAAATGGATTTATTGTAAAGTAAGCCAAGAATGCCTAATAGCATGTGTTATACAAAGATTTCCTTGAGATATTGTTGAGGATTTGTGAGATGTGTTTTGTGTCCGTAGTACTACATCAAGAAGGTAGATTATCATGGAATGATGGTGTTTGGGAATTTTTCAAAGTAGAAGAAGTTGGAATGCTAGATTTGTGATTCTTAGAAGTAGATTGTACAAATGAAACAAAATTATTCTTTGGGATATTTGCTTTAGATTGTGAGATTTTATACTCTCTAATAAAGGAGGGTGTAAAATATAATGAACCCCAATCATCGCCAAAGAGCATAGTCATAGGTGATTTAGAATCAGTCATTATCATTGGAAGATGATGGTTCCACTTTTGAAGATGGAATCAAAGTACTAAGGGATTTAGAAATAGGAGGTTGATATCCAACTTCTTGTAAGAAAATTCTTCAACTGTATAGAGCTTGTTATTGTATACAAAATTTATTGTATGGTGAGGAGTAGATGGGATTTCCCCCATGGCATGGATCCATGGTCTACCTTGAAGAAGATTCTATGAAAGAGAATCAAGTATGACATAGGTAAGGTTAGGAAAAGACATGTCCTACCTCAACTGGTAGTGTGATTGTATCTAGTGACTGTCTACTCACATTATTGAAGCTACATATAGAAAGAGTATTGGGTTTGATGAGAGACATATCTATACCAATCATACATAGTAGGTCAATGCTATAAATATTAAGGCCCGGTCATTTATCAATTATAGTATAGTTTGTTGGTGTGAATATATGTCTTCTACCTAGTAATTTACCTTGTTAGGGACTTGGGGACTTATTCACATATTCAATTTACTTAGGATATAAGATTCCTTCTAGAATTCTTAGTTGGCATGTTTAGATCTTATCTTTCTAGCATTTAATCCTTGATTCCTAGGTTATTATGAGTTAGTTGTCACATGTCATGGGATTAAGAAATATGTCACAATCATGTTTAATCCTATTTCTCACCTTGCCTATATAAGCAAGGTTATTATACTCATTTGTAATATACTTCATACCTCATCATCATATTGATAGGTCTTAATATCAAGCAAGCTCATATTTCTGCATACCCTCTTGTGGAAGGAATTTATTATTTTTGTAGGTGGTCTTGGGTATAGAGCTAATCTTTAGCTCTTACATGGTATTAGAGCCAAGACTTACAAAAACCTTCTCATATATGAGTGTTGAGCTATTGCTAGCAAGAGATCGAGGTTATTTTTAGTAAGGTTGAGTATGCTCTTCCCTTGCACCATATGGTGAACCTGGGAATCAGAAAAACATGAAAAAATACCAGAATTTGAGGGTTTCTCTATATGGGTTTTTATTTCATGTCATTTTTGGCTCGTGTTGGAGGAAATATGAGCTCATTTTTTAGTCCAAGGTACTTGAGGAAGTCAAGATCAACTTTTATTTCGTCTAAATCCAATTTTTTTTGCCAGTTACAAGAGTTTGAATATTTCAAGATCTGGAGGTAGCTAAGCTTTTAGTTCACTTTGAACCCAAATCAACCTCACCATCATGTTCAAAAGGTTTAAGAGATGAAGTTTGATATAAAATATGCCTATGTTGACTTCAAGTGTTTTTGAGGAAACTTTTTTTACTTGAACAAGTCATACAACCCCCCCAAGTACAAGCGTATGATTTTATATTTCGTAGAAAAAGATATATAGAATATTGCTAATGTTTGCATATTTATCAAATGTTTTTAGGCTAAAATTTATTTCAGTTAGCATTTATTTTTAAGTTTTTCAATGTTTAAATAAAATTTTAGCAAAAATATTTATTTTTGGGGGCAGTTTATTATTTTTCACACTCGTACCCCTTTTTTGCAGGGTTAGTAGGTGTTGTCATTTTTTTGGTCAATTGTGTAGTCGACATATCTTGAAGCCCCCATTCGCCTCACCTGTGGTCCCATCACTAGCATCGAAGAGTTTGCATTGGTGGCGTGGGCACCCACCACCACCTCCACCACCTGAGCACACATTTTTATTTTTCCTCTACAACACCTGCATTCATGTGGGTGACTAGGCACCAACCCTCAAGGACTTAACTTTTCTCCCTATTTAGCCTATCAGGTTCCCAAACTTGGCCTTTTTTTCTCTAGAGCATAAATTTTCACCCAGGTATCAAAATTTTGCAAACGAGATATCGAAAGAAATTTGATTCCATGTATTTCGTAGTGGTGCAAGTCATTTTGATATATTTTGTTGCAAGTACATTTTATTGCCAACTAAATTCAGATCTCCCATTTAGACCTCCAAGCTCAACTTTTTCCTAGATCTCCATTTTTCATGATTTTTGTAGCATAAGAAAGATATTAAGGAGCTTTATTATTATTCCCATGAACTTTTTCCATATTCAACCTTAGGTATTATTTATTTAGTATTTTTCACATTTGACATTGTGACTAATTACTTGGACAACCTAACTCCTAGAGAGGTTTTATCAGTTTGGGAGGCTTCATTTGTAGCATACATAATGTTTGAGGGTTTATACTTATTGTTGGCTAATGTATTTTGTAATTTTGGAGATTTCTCATAATTCATTATGCGGTTTTCATTTCATCCTTCTTTGATTATGTTGAAAAAGGGAAATTATAAATAATGGAGAGATGACATCATAAAACATCTTTGATGGCTTCATTTGTTGCCACATTTGTATGATCTTTTTTCCCCTCCAAGTACAACTAGTAAAAAAAATGCTTGGAATTGTAAAAGGGATAATGTCTTAGAAGTTATTGCTATGCATGTAGATGATGACATTTTGAATGTTATTGATCACTTTGAGTGTCTCATACTCTTTGGACTAAAATTTGGGAGATATATGGAGATCCTAATTTTTAACCAAATGTTCCCAAATGATTTTGTTTCAAATTGTCTTATGCCTCTTCATTTTTTAGAATGGATGCGCTATTATTATGATACTATGCAGGAGTTTGAATATTTGGAATAATTTGAATCTTCAGATGAGGATGATAAGTGTAGTGTAGAAAAATGGATCCCTTTACATTTTCACACTTGTTTGGGCCCTCTTTGTGGATTTTGGCTTAATGTTGCCTTGATTTAGTGTTGTAATGTGGATAAAAAATTAACATTAGGTCTTGGGCCCTTGTGAACTAATGGATTTTAATGATACCTTACTAAATTTTTGTAAAGTGTTGTAACTCACTTTCACACTTTCCTAGGGTTTTATCAAATAATTAAACATAATAAA
>VDFB02388867.1:0-27491 GCA_007258455.2 Sequoia sempervirens | reverse complement strand
ATGGCATGCCTTGATGTTTGAATCTATATTATGAAAGTTACAATATAACATTTAAAAAAAAATGTCAACTAAGATTTGTTTCGGGTTAATGCCACTTGGGTTGTTTGTGATTTGCAAGATTTTATCATGAAAGGTTTTGAATAATAGAAAAACTTACACCAACCATACATTCCATTTCCATTTGCTGAAGTTGCTGATTTTTTACTCCTTTGTGTCATTTGCACAAAAAAAATGCTATATAATTCATAAAAAATAGAAAGACGAAGAGAAAGAGAGTTTTGGTCAATCTTCCTACTTCTTCGAAGTTATTCTAGAAGAATTTGCACAAGAAATGGTAATACTAGTACTCAAAATCCCATCTTGGTTCTTTACACATACAATACTAAAGGCTCTGCTTTGATTTTGCATGATTGTTAAATTGTTGATTTTTTTTGGATTAGATTGTTAAATTAATTATTTCATTAAATATTAAATAATTTATTTTTGTGTAAGGGGAATATGGATCAACAGATTTAGTAACAATGAAATGAATTCAAATCAATTCAAACAAGATAACAAGACCCACTTACCCATAAAATGTAATTGCAAAGCTTAAAAATCCAAACAAGAGAGGTCAACATAAACAAATGAAACACAATATGAATTCAAAAGCTACAATCATACCATCCCATGGTTGAGTGTATTCGTATTAAAGATGGATGTTGGATTTTCTTGTTTCAACATGAAGCCTCTACGATTGCAAAAGTGTGATAACAACAATGATCTAGAAATGCAAGTATATGTTTGCTCAATTTGCTTCAATAGTCAATCAGTCATGAGCTTTCTATAAATTCTCTAGATTTTTCAACTTTTTTATGAGAAGGATGAAGGTCGTTTTATACATTTACGATTTTTAGATGAATAATCAAGATGTAACAATAAAAGATTAGGATCAACGGTTGAAAGGAAATAGATTGATCAATTAACTCAGCTGATTGATACAATTAAGGGAATTAATTGGACAATTAGTGGGATTAGATTGAATGATTAGTTGGATTGAAGAAATCAGTTTGAGTGTTTAGTAGGATTAGAGAAATTAGTGGGATTGGGAAATAGATAAAGAAATCAGTGGTCATGATTTATTCAATCAAAATATGTGAGGGTTTATTAATTAATTTAATAATTAATTAATGTTGGAGAGGAACGTGCAAGATGTGTTTGACTTTTAATAAATAAAGGTATATTTATTAATTGGTCATGTTGAGTGATTTTGGGGAAATTGAATACCCGATTTTGTAGACATCAAAAAATTGTCCTCTTACAATACCTTGTCACAACATCGCATCATTTAGACACCTTGTAGTATGTTTTGCTACTAGGTACCCATGTCATCATCTAATTAGTTAAATAAACCTTATTTATTTGACTAATTTCATTTATTCCTTTCCTATGCATAATTCATCAATTCCTCTAATGTTAATTAAATAATTTATATTATTTAATTAATTAAATCATTTTCATTCATTCCTCTAATGTTAATTAAATAATTTATATTATTTAATTAATTAAATCATTTTCATCCATTCCTCTAATTTTAATTAAATAATTTCTATATTATTTAATTAATTAAATCATTTCTATTAATTGTTCTAATGTTAATTAAATAATTTGTATTATTTAATTGATGAAATCATAAATCCAGCATTAATTAAATAAATCAAATATTTATTTTAATTAATAAAATCTTTAAAATATCTTCTCGCTTTCTTTCCAAAATTGAAACTCATGTGCATCTAATTTATTTATTTAATTAGATAATTCATCAATTATCTTTCTCATCTTTTTGGATTTATTTCTTTTAAAAGAGAATCAAAATCTTTCTATCTTTTCACATCTTATCTTATCTTGTTTTAATTCCTTTAAAACAATAAATCAAAATCTTTCTATCTTTTAAAAATCTTATCTCATCTCATTGTATTTCCTCTTTTGTCAAAAATCAAATCCTTATTAAATCTTATCAAATCTTATCTCTGTCCACATCAAAAATCTATAAATCTAACCTTTCACAGGCCATTTGCTTCGAATCTTCATCTAGCATCCTCACTCTGTCAAAATCAATCTTCAATCCATCTCTATGATTCTTCATCAATGTTGTTATGTTTGCATCTGAGAGTAACCAATATCTCTTTCAAATAATCAACCTTCAAATCTTGCATCGTTGTGCAGGTGAGTATATAAATGAGATAAATCGAAGCTTAATGCGGAGATCGGTTTCATGCTTTGGTGTTTTGTGCATTTTGATTTTCATATTGTCCTCTCGCACTCTCATTGTGCTTCATAGGGTTTAGTTAGTTTTATTGTTTCATTACACCAAATCTATTAATTTTCTCCCTATCTACATTTAATTATTCGAATTCTAATTTGAAAAAGTAGCTTAATTAAATTATTAATGATAACAATTTAATTAATTCAGATGAATAAGGTATGTTACTGACATAATTAAATAATTTGTGTTTATTTAATTAATCAGGAAGAATAAGGTTAAATTAGGTGACGATATAGTGAGTTAATTAAACAATTCAAGATTATTTAATTAATAGAAGAAAATAGGGTTAATGATGCAAATGATGTTAAAAAGGGGATTAATGATGTTAATGAAGTGAAATGAAATGCTGATAATGAAAGTGATGTCAATAATGGAAAAATTCCATTCAGGATGTGTGATATGCATTAAGCCATTTTTACAAGTCTACATTTTTCCCCTCTTTGACACAATGTACTGGTTACATTGTTTCAAAGAATTCGATGTTTAGATCAAGATTTGAAAAATTTAATATGCCTCACTGTGCCCCGACGGTCAATGAAAGGATGATAAAATGCTATGTTGCCCCCTTGAGAGATCAACCAGAAAAATTACCTTTTTAGGTCGGGTGCTCGACTAGGTTCTGGGGTAGTTCTAATGTGTAGAAAATGAAAAATTAAGGCCTAGGGCTCACGCTTTAGGGTTTTAGATGGTCATAGGTGCTTCCAAAATTGACCTAGAAGGGGTTCCAAGTGAAAAATTAGGGTTGGGGGGGGGGGGTTAAAATGGAAATTAGGGTAAAATTACCCCTCATTTGCACACCTTGATTTGAGAGATTCTTGCCTCTAGAGAGATTTTAGAGATCTCTTGTTGCAAATGTCAATTCACAATGGTTCACATTTTGGCTGCCCCACACCGAGTAGAGGTAGTTCGTTAGTTCAGAAGGCCAGTCGGTACAGGGATTGTGGTATGTCTTCTTTTCATTTTCACTTTTGTCATTTTTCGTTTGTGTAATTAATGCTTGAAGTAGGATTAGGACGATAGTAGTAATCTAGGAAAAAGGTTGCTATCGTTGCAATACAACCGCTATCGTATTAGGTTAGATTATCACTTTTGCGAAAAGTAATCGTTGTCACAGAATATGACCACTATTATCTAACTGTTGTTGAAAACAATTGTGTGGTTGAATAGGCTAGATAATTAACTATTATTGTGAAAAGTAGTCGCTATGGTAGGATAACAGGTTTGCTATCATTGAAAGTAACCGCTATCATCCTAAAACAAGGCCGCTATTGTAAAATAGGGCCGCTATCGTCCCATAAAGGGTCACATTATTAAAATGAATAATTTAGCTACTTTTTTTTTACTATTTTAAGTTCCCTAATTTGATTTTCAAGCAAAATTTTGACATTGTGGGTTGAATGTTTGCAGGTGGTTCTCAAACCGCTTTATTCCAGAGAGTGTGAACCACGATAGCTACTAGATTTCATTGCTGGTTTCTAGGAGTTGGAGAGGGAATTCCTTGATGTGATTAGACTTCAATACATTTTTGATATGTTTGAGATCAAAGAACATCATGCTATGATGACTGCATTGGTTGAGAGATGAAATTCAAATACCTCTTCATTTCATCTACACATAGGAGAGTGTACGATCACTCCAAAGAATGTATGGAGGATCCTACAGATCTTGATTCATAATGAGTTGGTCACATACGATGTCCACCTGGGTACCCATGCCATGCATAGGATTCTAAGTGTACAATAGTTGCAGGTTGTGGACTCTAAGATTGATTTGAATCCATATGTTGATGGTGCTGATCCTATGGCCATGGTTTTAGTAGGGTTGATCATTGGGCCTTTGATGCCTAATCGCAGAGCTAGGGGATTTCTTGTTGGCTGAGGCATATGTATAGAGCAGATGATGGAGCATGGTATAATGTATGTGTTAGAAAACCGTGAACTGCTGCTAGACTAAAATACTTCCACAAGAGAGAGAATGGCTAGAATGATTGCTATATCAATATGCAAGATTGATTGATGATTCAATTGATACAAATGTACAAGATGAGGCTTGCTTATAAAAGTAAAGATGCAACAACCAAATCTTATCTTGAGCAACAAGATAGCTTGATAAGATAAAGATAAGATCCTATAACTTAGGAATTAAAGATTTCCTAAGTAAACTTATGAAGATGTAATTAAATAGTTAATTACACCAACACCCCCCCATAAGTGCAACTTAGGGAGAAGATTATAATGCAAAATACTATGGGTCCCGACAACTAGGCCATGTTAGGTACCCATTTACAGATGCAAATGAAATGCAATCTCTCATAAAGCAGAGAAAAGGGGAAAACCCAGTGGGAAGAAAACCCCTCTCCAAAAGAGAGAAAACAAAAAACAAGCATGACGAATGTAAACATGATGTATGGAGGACTCAATGATACCCCCCAAGGACTACATCCATCATGAATATACAATAAATTACCCCCCCATAAGAGGGAAGTAATGAGATAAGATATCCCCTGCATGCTGAAGAAGCTCCAAAGCCAATGAAGAATGCCTGAAAACAAAAGATGACCCAATGTCTGCAAGCAACACATCTCCCCTTAGGAAGAAACAAATCCATAAGCTGATGAAGAAGCCACTCCATATCCAACTGAAAAGAGGAAGAATGAACGCTCAACATGTATGCCTCTGAAAACTGAGTAGGAGCCTCCAAGCTTGAATGAGCCACAACATAATCATGGTCAAACTCAACCAAGAAACATGACAAATCAAGTGATGGAGGAGACTCGTGAATATCAATATCCAAAGACAAAGAAGATGGAATAACAGTTGTGCTAAAACTGTCATCAAAGAGGAGAGAAATCCCCTCAAGTGTGTCCTCCAAATCTGTAATATGAGACTCTAGGAACAAGGTAGAAATCCCTATCAAATAATCATCCCACAAAGCAAGATCTAAAAAACTATGATTATCCTGCTGAACAGAAGCAACAATGGCTGAAGAAGCAGGAGGTGGAGGTGTAGGAAGCTCAACACTGGTCTCTAAAATACCAAGGTGTAGATGACCAAACTTCTCCTCACTAATATGGGTCACACTCAATGGAGTGTGTGATGCAGTCAAAGGAACATTATCAGCTTCTGAAGCAAAATGTGAAAAAGAATATACTCAAGATGAATGATCAACCATCCCGATTGCAACAATATCCCTAGTCTCCAAGTCCCTAATATACACCTTATCAGGAGTGAACTCAACTGTTTTACCTTGACCCCCATGAGTAATTTGATAAATAGAAAGGAGATTAGTGGTCAAAGAAGGAACACAAAGAACATCATTGAAAGTGCCTTCCCCAATACCAATAGAACCTTCCCACTTACCTTCATGAATGTATTGTTACCCATCAGAATGTGAGGTGAATTACAAGGCTCAAAAGAAGAGAACATTTCCTGTGAAGATGCCATATGATGAGATGCCCCTGAATCAAGAAGCCATCCTTGAGAATTAGGACTTGTAGAGGCCAAGAGTGCATGCCCTTTCATATGTAGCCCAGAAGTGGATGTTGTGTTCTCTGACTGTGATGATGATGGAGCTGCCGAATGTGATGGTGAAGAAGTAGAAGACACTGATGAGGGCAGCTGAATGTTATTCTTTTGAAGAAGGTGGGTGAGTTCATCAATCTTCTTATTATAACATCTATGCTCATCATGTCCTAACCTTTTGCAATATGCACATTTGGACTTCTTCTTTTTTGATGATTCCTCTTTTGAAGAGGATGAGGACTCAGGAGTGCCATGTGAAGGAGAATATTTACCTTGCTCATTTGACTTGGTTTCCTTTTTGTGCTTCTTTCCTTTGCCACTTGAAGCCTTTGTATCATTCGCAATAAGAGCTTGAGATGTTGAAGACTTCAATGTACCCATGTGCATCAACTTTGCTTGTTCCCTTGTGAGTTGTGTAGCAAATTCATCAAGAGAAGGCATTTTATATGTATCACCAAGAGCATCCATTGTAGCATAGAAAGTAGAGACAAACACAGAATATGAAGAACCAAGCTTAGCAAGAATAGAAAGTATCATCTGTTCATCCTCTTTAACAACCCCACATTTTGATAACTGCAATCTGAGAGAGTTGAGCTTGGAGAAAAATCTTGAATATTGTCAAAATCTGAAGGATTAAGACCCATCAGTTCATTTTCCAACTTAAATTTCCTTAGCTTGTCTGGCTTACCAAAGAGGCTCTCTAAAGTAGTCCAAACTTCATGAGGATGTGTGCAAGACTCAACATGATATCTAAGATCTGGAGAAATGGACAGAAGAAGATTACCAAGAGCTTCATCTCTTCTATCAAACCATTTTCTTTTCTCTTTTGCTCCCTGTGGTTCTGGATCTTGACCAAAAGTGATTCGTTGCAGCTTCAACTTTAATAGTAGCAACTCCATCTGAGATTTCCACTCATGATAATTAAATGGAGTTAGAAGTACAACTTTTGGAAAATCCATGATGAGAGAAGAACAAAAATTCCTGCACAAAATAAAAAACAACTCCTTTGTCGCAGCTTCGGAGATGAAAAAATCTTTGCAAAATATCTTGGGGCTGATTCACTGTTGGCTTCTTCCTCTTTTTTGGAAATAAATAAGTTTTATAAAAACTTTTAAAATTTCCAAAAAAATGTTAGTTTTTTTTAAAAAAAAGAAAGCATTTTTTACAAAAGACATGAAAGAACCAAAAAGATGTTCGTAAACCTCTCGAAAAAATGCATTAAGAGAATCGATTATTACAAAGTGATCAATCCTTATGAAGGAGATCAAGAAACCCTAAAGGGAAACCCTAAATGAAACCCTAGTGTGCACATAATAATTAATCAATTAATTAATTATCATATCACTTGCATGCAAGATGAATACCTAATAACTTATTAATAGAGTTGTCACCCGATACACAGCCTCATGGATGTTGTTGTATAGGTGGGCCAATAGCACCCAAGCATCTTGTTAGAGTAATAAGTTATTATGCTTAATTAATTACATCACATTGATTAAATGTTAGTTATTATGTTAGAAAACCAAGATCACCGCATGCAAGATGAATAATTGTCACATGCAAAAGATGAAGAACCAAAAAGATGTTCTCTCAACCTCAAAGTGTAAAATGCATTAAGAGAATCGATTATTACAAAGTGATCAATCCTTATGAAGGAGATCAAGAAACCCTAAAAGGAAACCCTAAATGAAACCCTAGTGTGCACACTTAATAATTAATCAATGTGATGTAATTAATTAAGCATAATAACTTATTACTCTAGCAAGTATGCTTGGGGCTCATGTGTGTTGGCCCACTTATACAGAGACATGCATGAGGTTGTGTATCGGGGTGACAACTCTATTTCTGTGGGAATGACCCTTCTTCATGTTTGGTCATGGGAGCATATTTTCATGACTCAACCAAATGGTATGACTCAATGAGATGAGGGTGATCCCTTTATATATAAATATTCTAATTATTTTCACTACACCCTGCCAGGTAGAATTTCACATTGACAGGTAGTTTATGATGATAATACTAAGTTCATCTAGAGACAATTTATGGCATGCAAGGCATAGGTCAATGACCATGACTAGTTGAATTACTGTAGGCAGACTCAATGGTTGATAGGCCGAGTGGACATTATTTTGGAGAGGTATTTTCTAGATAGAGTTATGAGACAATTTGGCGAGAGGAAAAATTTCCCTTTAGATGCTTATCATGCCCATTTTGGATGCACAACCTGAGAGGTCAATGTGTGGGAGCCTAGGGTTGATTTAGGGGCGTCGATGATAGAGTTTAGTGCATTAACACCTATTGGCTAGGGATGGGAAGTTGTTCCGCTAGATGCATGCACTACCAGAGACTATGCAGAGTGGTGGGCCCACCACTATCCTTTGAGGTTCACAACTCCTGTTGGTGCTGGCCCAATCATTGGCTAGGTCAGAAGAATAGCTGGAGTTGTAGGGAGGAGGGGGACAGATGAAGGTTGTCTATTGTTGTTGAGAAATTATAAGGAGTGCAGGATGGGCAAGATCATCAGTAGCATCAGGATTGGTAGGATCAACAGCAGAGACCATAAACACCTCAAAGACCTCCCCCACAGGGGGACATGGCGGGACAAATTGCATAGGTTACTATGGGTAAAGATTCTAGAATAGTTGAGAGAGATGCAAAGGTAGCTCAACGATAGGTTGTCGATGCCTAGGTGACCATTTTGACCATAGAGAGGGATTCCCTTAGAGGTGAGAGGGATGCAGTGAGGCAGGAGCTAGCCACTGAGAGGAAGCAACAGATGATAGAAGAATTACGTTGGCTTCCTTGATTCCCCAGGCTTAGTATCAAGCTGAGCATGATCGGTTTATCGCTCAGGTTACCTATTATCAGACTTTATATGAGAGTTTTGTATTGAGAGCACAAATATGTCCTCATTTTGGAGAGTTGAGCAGTGCCACAGGTGTAGAGTCGGGAGGAAACTCCTTTAGACAACCACAACCCTCTCAGCCTATTGTGCATCCTTAACTATCTCCTATACACAATCATCATCATGATTGGGAGCAACCCCCTCGAAGGAAGGCTCAATAGGGTTGATGGTTTTATGATTCGAGTTTTATGTTATTTTATCATAGACTTTATGCAAAAATATCTTTTTGTATATACATTGATTGGCCCATTTGAGGCCTTGTATATAGTTTGTATATTTTGATATCACACATGATGTTTGATGATGTACATGACATTCCCATTTTTTATGATATATGAGATATACCATTTTTATTGTGGCATAGATATATTATGAGATGTTTATGGAAGTTTATGTATGGTTATATGTATATGATAGATGAATTACAATTATATGCTCATGATTTTGTTCATTTCTGATGTATTTATATGATATGAATATGAATGATTTATACATGTATGTGATGGGTTATGTTATTATGTATGATTTTTTATTATATGATGGGCATGATATGCACTGATGAGTTTGTAGATGCAGAATGCATGTGGTACTAATGAATTTATGATGCAGGATATAGATGTTAGAAGATATGTTGGTATGATTTAGGGATAGATAGGTAGAAGTGTTAGATGATTGATCTATTTTTTTAAATCTATGGATCATGATTATGACGATATGCATTGATGATATGATTTGATGATATGATTGATGTTATTCATTGATGATATGTGATTATATGCATTGACAAGTTTTCTTTCACTTTCATGGAGGACTAAGTAGTTTTTTAGAAATCCTTATTGTTGTAGCAACTATACATGATGCACCAAGGTATTAATGACCAAGGTGGATTTATATCTATTGCATAGACTTTGACTCCTCAAAAAAGGAGTATTCTTTCTCATACCAGACATACGAAAACCCTGTTAGAGTGTATGAGTAAGAATCTTTGAAACATTTCAAAGTAGTTACACAAAAAGGTATGAAGTACCTAATATGCAACCACTACATGAATTACCCAAAACGTCTTCCATACACTGAAAAAAGCAAGTATTCACCTTGGTAATATTAAAAAAATATCCCAAAAATATGGTAGACAAAAAGATCAATGATTAGTGCCCCATTCCTTCTTCTCTAAATCCTTATGGACATCCTCGAGAGATCTTGGGAATGTGACAATAAGATAAATCCAAAAAGATAAGATCATAAAAAGACAAACAATGTTGGTGTATCACTTGCAATAGATGTTTTGATGTTTTAGGATGTTTACCCATCAATGTTTGTCTATTTTAGGAACGTTTTATCCATTAAGACATATGTCAAGATGTTGATGATGATTCTTAAAAGGTAGGGTAGTTAATACTTAAGAATTGTTTTATTTTGATGATGATTTAGTCATTTCGTTTCCTTGCTTAAATTTTTTGGATTTTGATGTTTGATTTTCTTGTTGATTGCATTGTCAAAGGTTGAAGGTGATGATTTATTTATTATGAATGGAAATTTTATTGTGGATAGTTGATAATGGAGATAGGATTTTTGAGATTTTTGAATGTTTTTGTGATTTTGAGGTTATTTGATGTTTTTGTTGTTTTCGAGAGATTTAGAGAGACTAACCTAGTGCCTCAGGGGCTCATCGATGATGGCCTTGCCTACATGACAAATGTAGATACATCGTAGTTTGAATATATTGAGTGACACTATTTTTTGGATTTTGATAAGATATTTAAATGTTTTTTGGTTTTTTTGATTGAGTTAAAGACCAAGCGGGACACCTAAAGGGACTGACCTAGTGCCTTAGAGGCTCATTGTTGATGACCTTTCCTATGTACAAGCTCAGAGACAATGTAGTTTGACTATATTGACTCAATTGTGGCTCATCCGGAGATAGCCTACAATTTTTTGGGGGGATTTTATGTTTTATGAATTTGTTTTGGATTTTGATGGTTTTTTGGATGTTTTTTATTTTGTTTTGATAGTTTTCTGCAAGTGATGGGATGAACAAGGATCTAATCTACTACTAGGTTCAAGAGGTTGCCCCTAGTTTGGAATAGGATTACGTTTTATTAGGGATAGATGGATAAAATAGATAGTGGATAGAGATGGTGCAGCAAGGTCCAACACTTGATCAGTTATCAAGCCATGGTTGGGTGCACATTTTATTATGGCTATGGATGGAATGGATACGATAGTAGATACATAGTGTTGATAAATGAGGATGCATGTCTTATTCAAATGCAATGCTTGTTTACTAGGTTTTCACTATGGTACTAGTCCTAGAAGTGCCACAAAGTGGTTTTCACTTAAAGGACGTTTAATTTGTCTTTACTATTTTCTTGATTTTTTCCTCTTTTCCTTTTTTGCTTGGGATATTCTGATATGCTTAGGTGTAGAACTTCTTGAGATGACTGTTGTTAAGAGGTTCAACTAGAGGTTCTCCTTCTGGCATAGCCAACTGATACACTCCAGAGTAGTAGCTCACTGTAGTGATGTAGGGACCTAACTAGTTTGGTTCAAACTTACCGTTCCCATCTTGATTCAGTTGGATTTTATGATTTTCCTTTAGGACCAAGTCACCGACCTGAAAGTTCCTGTTTTTGATTTTCTTATTGTAGCTTCGCTTTAGATGATTTTGATAGACCTGTAGATGGTTCAATACACTCAAGCATCTTTCATCTAGGAGTTCAAGCCCATTGAGTTTGGATACCTAATACTCTTCGTTGCTAACAAGATCCTTTAATGACACTCTTAGGGATGGGATTTCAACCTCTATAGGTAGTATTGCTTTGGATCCATAGAACAAGGAAAAGGGAGTTGCACTTGTAGATGTACGAATGCTGGTTCTATAAGCCCATAAGGCTGGGTTTAACTGTAGGTGCCAGTCACGGTCGATGTCAATAATAGTTTTCTTTAGGATTTTTATGATTGTCTTATTTGATGCTTCGGCCTGGCCATTTCCTTGGGGATAATATGGGGTTGAAAATTAGTGTTGGATAGAGAATCTTGAGTAGAGCTCGCAAAAATTTTTGGTTCTTAAACGAAGTTCCATTATTTGTTATGATAGTTTATGGGATACCATACTGACATATCAAATAGTTAAGAATGAACTTAGCTATTTGTTTCTCTATGATGTAAGTTAAAAGTAATAGCCTCTATCCACTTTGTAAAGTACTCCGTAGTAGTGATGATGAATTTATGGCTATTAGATGAGGTCGGTGATATCTTTCCTATTAAGTCAAGTCTCCAATGAGAGAAGGACCATGGAGTGGTAATAGGACATAACTATTGGGAAGGCGCATGCACAAGATCTCCATGTTGTTGGCATTGGCGACACTTCTTGGAAAAATGAATTACTTCTTGCTCCAGTGATGGCCAGTAATACCTTGTTCGTAGCAAATTTTAAACAAGGTTAGGTCCATTAGCATGGGACCCACAAACACCTTCATCTACCTCTTACAAGGCAGTGTGTGCTTCTTTCACGTTGAGACACCAGATTAACATACCATCGAGGCTTCAACGGTATAAGGTATCTCTAAGGATAGTAAATCAGGAAGTTTGATGGATGAAGGTTTTCTTTTGATTGGCCGTTAAGTGGGGTGGTATGATTCCGTGTTGGATATAGGCAAATATGCCTTCGTACCAAGGCGAGTCAAGACCAAAACATCACATACAAGTTTGAATTTTGGGATATCAAATGTTGGTATAAGCAACTATTCCATGAGGAATTCATATCTAGGAATGTCAAGGAGTGAACCAATAATAGCCATAGCATTAGCTGCTTTATTGTTAACCCTTGGGATATGTTCAAATATGATGACCACAAAGTATTGCTTGAAGCTATCTACCATTCTCTTGTATGGCATGCGCTTGTCATCTTTAGTCTGGTATTCATCATTGACTTGCCTTATGACTAATTGGGAGTCACCATAGACTTGTAGTTCCTTAATTTTCCATTGCATGACTATTTTTAGCCCAACGATCAATGCTTAATACTCGACTATATTGTTTGTACAGGGGAAGGTAATCCTATATGCTTTTGGTACATTGTCTCCTTGTGGTGTGAGAAATAGGATGTCGACCCCTAAGTCATGCTAAGTATGCAATCCGTCAAAGTACACAGTCCAACGGGTTGACTGAGTTGTTAACAGGATGCTCTCATTTAGAAATTCTGCTATGAGAGGTTGATGATCTTTGATAGGCACTTCTACTAACTAATCTTCTATCACCTATCCCTTGATAGATTTCCTATTGACATATTCTATGTCGAATTCGCTAAGTATCATGACCCACTTAGTGATCCTTCCTGTAAGAGCTACTTTTGCTAAGAGATATTTTAAAGGGTCTATTTTAGATATCAACTTGATTTGTTTGTTTAACATGTAATGCCTAAGCTTTTGTGTTGCGAAGATAGCTGATATATATGCTCATTCAATAGGTGTATAATTCAACTCATAGCTAACCAAGGTACGACTAATATAGTAAACTTATCATTTTTTCTTCTGTTGATCCAGTTGTGCTAATAGAGCTCCCAAAGCTGTTGTTGTGGACACATAAAAGATCATTGCTTTATCTTGAATTGGAGGCATCAATACTGGGGGAGGAAGCAAATAGTCCTTTACCTGTTGAAAATATTGATCACACCTTCCATCCCATTTTAATGCTACATCTTTGTAGAGCAAGTGTGTGAATGGATGACATTTATTTGCTAGTTGTGCAATGAACCTTTTGATAGACTGAAGCTTGCCTTGTTGACTGTGCAATTGTTTCAATGTTCTCGGGGGAGGCATTTCCAGGATAGCCTTGACCTTAGTGGAATCCACCTCAATACCTCTTCTGGATGCAATGTAGCCCAAATTTTTTCCATATGTTATGTTGAACACACATTTCTTTGGATTTAGACGCAAGTTATATTCCTCTAGTCTGTCAAATATCCTAGCTAAGTTAGCTAGGTGTTCATTTCTTATGACTGATTTAGCTAACAAAATTCCTACATAGTCCTCCATGGTGATGTGCAACATGTCATGGAAAATGGTATTCATTGCTCTTTGATATGTGGCTCCTGCATTCTTCAAGCCAAATGACATGACGTTCCAGCAAAAGGTTCCCTAAGCACTGGTAAAAGCTATTTTGTGTTGATCTTCAGGGGCTATCTTTATTTGGTTGTACCAAGAAAAACCATCCATTAGTGGAAGCATTTCATGACCAACAATTAGATCCACTATTATGTCAATGTTGGGAAGGGGGAAGTCATCCTTAGGGCATGATTTGTTAATATCTCTAAATTTTGTACATATTTGTATGCCCCTAGTGGGTTTTGATATCGGTATGAGGTTGGATACCCACTCAAGATAGTTTATGGGTTTGATGAATCCAATGTCCAATAGTTTTTGAAGCTGCACCTTGACTAACAATGCTATTTGTGGGTGCATCTTGCGAAAAATTTGATTAACTGGTTTTGATGTGGGCAATACTGTTAGATGATGTACCGCTAAAGCTAGATCTAGCCTAGGCATATCTATATATGTTCAGGAAAAGTTGATCTTATGTTCATTGATGAATGCTAAGAAGTTGGCCTTTCCCTTAGGATCTAAGGAAGCTGCATGATATGTTACCTTATATGTCTCTATTGTTCCCACGCTGACAGGTTCAAAACCTTCAACCAAGGCTACTGATTGTTCTTGATACTTTGTAATGGGGAGATTGAATCCTCCATATTTGGGTGCCTTAGAGAGGTTTTCACCCTTAGAGACGTCCTTTATTTTTCCCTTTTCATGATCTGATAGAGCCACATTGAGGTTTTCCATAAGGGATCTTATATTGATTTTTAAATTTTTCATTTCAATTTTATGACCAAAGGATGCAATCTCCCCCCCAAAATATGCTCCTTGTTCTAGTTCTATGACAAAACTAGCCTCGTGATCTCCTTGGTGGATATGCTATTGAATTACCAAAATATTCCACAATATCTTTGTTGTTCTATAATAGGTCCACAAAAGGTGCATGATGTTGTTGATCCCAATCGATCAATTATAGGTGAAGGGTAGGTTATCATCGTTATCAGAAAATATTACAAAGGATGCGGTAAGGGTAAGGATAGTAGAGTTATCAAGTTCCCATAGGGTATTTAGGTCATAGTCACTAGAGGCACAAAATTACCATTCCCATTCATTAGAATCTGATTCATTATGGTAGTATCTGATGTCTCAATGTCGGTAGAAGGAGTTATTTCTTGATAAGCGATAGTTTCAATGTTTTGGGTAACCATGTATATCAAACCATAACCTAGTCCCATGTTCTTCTTATGTTGTTCTATTATGATGGGTTCTCTCATACCTTGTTCGTGTAGACCAAGGCCACCTTTTCCAGTGTATCCCATATTTCTTGCTATCTGATAACCTTTATTGTTAAGATCCATAGGAAGTAGTTGTTTCTATTCCTCTCGATCTTCTTTATAGAGTCATGATGAGAGGTCCTCTTCTAATACCACTTTATCCTTCATGTCTCCCCACTTGGTGAAGATAGTAGGTTTGACTTCATAGGTAACAATTTGAATATGATTTATTTCCTTTGGTCACCCCTAGGATTTTGGTGATGGGGGAAGCTCCCCAATGCAAAAGGATTGTTTGAAATGGTATTCTCTGCAGCCCTTGTCAAGCACTTGGATCTTGAGTTCGGATTTTGGAGGATTGGTTGATATAGATGGGGTTGAGGATGAAGCAAGTGACATTGGATTGACATAGGAAAATGAGTGGAATGATATGTCATTACTAGGTATTTGAAGGAGCTTTTTGTACTTCTCCTCAAAGTTTGAGTAGTAATGGAAGGATTTGAGATCAATGCATACTATAACTTCCTTATCATTGTAAGGAAATTTCAAGCATTGATGAAAGGTTGAAGGGACTGCTTGCATTGCATGGATCCATAGACATCCCAAGAGAAGGTTATATGGCAACTCAAGATCTAGGACTTGACAAGTTGTTTCTGCTATTGCTGGACCCACTTGAATGGGAAGTCTTATTGTGCCCTTAGAGTTTCTTTCGATATCATCATAGGCCCTTATAGTGATACTCTTGTTCTTGTTGATAACTTCATCAAAATATCCCAACTGCTTTACCATTTTTAGGGTACATATGTTTAAGCTTGCACCTAAATCTATTAGGACTCTCTTGATCTTGTGTTCATGGACACAAACCTTGAGATGCAAAGCTTGATTATGAAAGGTTCTTTGGGGAAAGTATTTTTTCAGAAAAGACTGAGGGATGGGGTGAAGTGATGGTGCCAATCATAGCTTGAAATTGATTGGTGTTAAGATTGTTAGGCACTAAAGATTCAATGAGAGCTTTCTTCAGGATCTCTTTATGTGTTGGTGATAACTTTAAAAGCTCAAGGATAGAGATTAATACTGGAGTTTTCTTCAATTGGTCCACAATGCTATAGTTAGTAGGAGGTTTGATGGTGACTTTGGCTAGAAGTGGGGCTCCTTGGATCATGAATTTTACTGTTGTGTAGTCACATTACATTCAAGGCTTTTGCCTAGTATGATTACGACATTGATATTTTGATAATCTTGACATACGGCTCCTATGACTTTGTTATAGGTGAAGTTATCCTTTTAGTAATCTTGTCCCTTATCTTTGTCATTTACCCTAGAATGATCGAAGATTGGATCCTTGTATATTACCATCTCTATTACCAAAGGGTTGAGGATGATGTTCAATGTCGACCTCTCCCTTTTCTATCAAGTTTTGCACAATGTTTTTAAGTCTCATGCAGTTATTTGTTGTGTGACCCTTGATCTTGTGGAATTCACATCGATCATTCTCATTGTACCAAGGGGATTTGAAGTTTGGTTCATCATAAGTTGTTTTATTAGGATTAGGAAGCCTGATAAGATTCTTTTGGACTAGTTTATGCATAACTACCTCAAGATTTTCTCCCAATGGAGTGAATTTTCTCCTTGTTTGATTATTTTGCTTTGGTGGCCCTCTTTGAATATACCATCCTTGTTTTGTTTGATCATTATTTTTCTAGTTATTCTAAGGATACATAAGCTGGTTATTTTGTGCGTTGTTTGGAGGGTAGTTCACTTGAGCTGCTTGGACATTATTCTATGGATTGCTAAGAGGTTGTACATTTCACACAAATTTTGCATCCACCATTCCATCATTGGTAACATTCTTGTTCTTTTCCCATATTTTAGGTTTTTCATTAGAACTAGAAGCTTGGTATTTGTTGTTATATAGTTTAATGACTCCCCTTGCTTTGAGAGCTCTTTCAATGAGTAAACCCTTTTCGATGGTTTCTTCAAAATTACTAGGGCACAAAATGGTGAGCTGGTAGCTAATGCCCACTTGTATGTTAGAGACAAATATTTCCATGAGTTTTTTCTCAGGAATGGGCCATTTCCATTTTCTATATTTATGTCTCCATCTCTGTAGGTAAGAAGCAAAGGATTCCCCTTGGTTTTGTTTAATTTTGTATAGGTTGGGGATCGTTATGTCCTGCTCTATGTTGTATGAAAAATGGTTAATAAATTTATTTGACAACTCGTCAAAGGTTTTGATACTAGATGGTAGATGAGAGAACCACTCGATAGTAGCCCCATCGGGACTTCATGGAAAAAGTCTTATTAAATAGGTGTCATTGTGTTGTACATCCATGCAAGCTACCGATAATTCTCACACGTGTTGTATTGGATCTCGCCTTCCATTGTATTTGTCAAATTTTGGTATTTCAAAGTTCTTGGGGAAAGGGATCATAGATATGGAACAATCAAAGGGATATGGACATATATCTTGTAGAGTGTAGTTCTTCTTCAGTTTTCCCATTTGGATGTCTGATATCCTTTGGTTGATATTCTAGATTTTTAAGGTTGCATCATTCTTGGTGTGTTCATTTTATAAGGAGAGATGTTATAACCTTGTTGCCCCACAATGAACATGTGTTATATATGGAGTTGGTATATATGAAGGCCCTTGGGCCATGTTGTGAGTGTAGGATGATGGATGGGGTCCTTGAGGACTAATGTGGGTGTGTTGTGGATTGAGGGTATGATGTTGTTGTTGTTGAGGTATGTAGGTTTGGTGTTGTGAAGGAGGTTGTTGTGCACCAATGTTGTGTTGTGGAGGATTGGATGCTTGAATTTGAAGGTGTGTGTTTTTTTGTGGTTGAACATACGTTTTATGTTGGGTATTGACATTTGGTGGTGTTGAAACGTATGTTTGATGTTGAGGTTTTTGGGTAGACGATGATCTATATTGATATTGTGTGTTAGTATCATAGTATTGTTGTCGATGCATGTATTGGGTTTGATTTTGAACATTTCCTTGGTAATTCTTTGATCTTGTGGTGGTTGTTAATACATGTGTTGTCCTTGAGGTGTGTTTTTAGCATGTAGTTGTGGTTGCAAAGGGTTTTTTCCTTGTTGGTTCACTACATGTTGTGGTTGTCTTGGTGGAGGATTTCCCATGTTTTGCATATTAATACTGGGACCTTGTTGTTGGGTATTCCAAGATGTCTCATATATGTTGGGTCTCATTGCATTAGCGTCAACATTATTTGGTGGCATGTTTTGACTTTTCAAGAGGTTTGGATTTTCTTGAGTATGTTGAGCTACCACAACTTGTTCAATTTGTGATGGATGTCTATATAATAGATTCTCCACATTTTGTGGGAAATATTGGTCATTGATAGGTGCTTTTGAAAACAAAGGTGGTATCTTGGGATCTATCATTGCTTTAGGTATTTGTCTCACCACCGATTGGTCTCCCAAAGGAATGAGATTGAGATCCTTAAGAATTTCAACGTTAAATTATGTAGATAGCTTGGCACCAATTTGTGCTAGTTTGAGGAAATATGTGTTAGGATCTTTCCCAATCATTTTGTCCATTAGTTTTTGCATTTTTGGATCTTGGGAGTGCTCTTAAAGTACTTCATCAATGATTTCCTCATCACAATCATAATCCTCTATGATCACGTCTATAGGATTAGGAGGTTGATCTTGTTGCATAGCAAACCTGTCTTGATGTTTAAGGCGTATGTCAACATCACTAGGTGGTGGGTTTGGTTGAGCTTTAAATGTTGGTTGTGTTGGGGGAGTTGAGTATGTATTAGGATTGTAATCCCATGGTTGAGATTCCTCGTTGGTGGTATTGGTGTTTGGTAAACTAGAGCTATTTTTTTGTTGGCTTCCATGTTCTTTTTATGTTACGATCTTGTTGTAGTCATAAACAAACTCAAAAGACCTTGGTAAGTTTGAGATAACAACTTATGGAAATGGGATGACATTGTGTTTTGAGATTTTGTTTGATAAAATGATGTACAAAGGGGATGTGTGTATACCTTTTGGACAAAGGTTGTTGGTTGTTTGTTATGGATTGATGTTGGTGATGTTGGATGGTAAGATTTTTCTACTCAACACTATGACGAGGAGATGAGCTGATTTTGGGTATTGTTTGATAAATGGCACTATGATGTTTGGATGTTCAAACCCTAGGATAAGAGTATGAATGGATGTTTGTTGTTTTGATTTGATGATAGTTTAGAACACAAAAGTTTACAAGACTCAAATCGATGTTTTGCTATGTCTTAGAGGATATGGTGATTCCTTTACTTGAACTAGCTATAAGGTTGCAAGTAAAGGTTACTCTAAAAACAATAGCAAGATAATGGTTTGACTTCTTTTGTTTGATGTGTGTTCAAAACTAGGTTGATGTTTGGTGGCTGATTGGTGATGTTGAAGGATGTTGATAAGCTATGGTGCAAATTTTTTGTCTAAAAGATGATAGTTACAAACCCTATGTAAACCAAGTCCAAAAGTGTAGGATGGTGATTTTGGATTGTGATTGATAGGTCCAATGATGACAATGTTCTCTAATAGATGAATAAAGTTTTAGGCCAATGTTTGGAAATCAGTTGTTTAAATTTTTTTGAGGTAAGCCTACAAGTAGGACGATAGTCGCTTCTGTCCAGGTTGATAGTGACAAGAATTTAGGACAACAACAGTTCTATTTTATGACAACTACAACAAAGTTTACAAAAGTGACACTATTTTGACAGTGAATGTCATGTAACCAGTGATAACAATAACGGTCAAATGAACAATAACGAGTAGATTTTAGGTCAATTGTGGTAATATTCTAGAACAATAGGTGTAAAACTTGACCGTTGTGACTTTTTTTGAATAGTTTCCAATTTTTTGATGGCAGTTTGTTTGATAAGTTTGTAAGTTTTTGATGTTTGCTTGGTTTGATGTCTAAGATAATGATTTTAAGATACAAAAAGTGATAAAACATAGCAAACAAAGTGTATGAATCGATCTAAATATTTTGAATGTTGATAGGCCAAAATCAACCCAATTTACATTGGTAATAACACATTGAAAACATTTCAAGCAGTTTTATCCATAAGGTCAAAGCCAGTGGTAACACTTTCAGGTCCACAACTTGGAATCTCCTTCAACTCAAGGGTAGGGACACCCAAAGGGGTGTATACACTTTCATCTTTGCGAGAGCGGACAAATAGGGGCCTCCTATCATGGAAGGATAATCCAAATCATCCTTTCCCCAGAAAGCTACAAGTAGCTTATGCTAAGCTAGGGATTTTTGTCTCAGCTCAAAGGAGTTCATATGGTGAGTAAAAAAATTCAAGGTGCAGTACACATCCCTTGCACTAAAAATGTCACCAATACACTGTCAATCAATAAGGTGGGCAACTACTATAAGGTGTTTAGTCCCTGCTCGGGGAACTTAACGCCTTGTGAGCATCCAACAAGCCACTTAAGGATTTAACAACTCATACTATGGGACTAATTATACCTCACACAAATGTGGATACCTCCCCTTTTTGAATGACATTGTCGGTAAGGTACTCGCTAGTTAGATCTCAGATTTAGCCTTAATCAATTTATATAGCGGCCCGAGGGAAAAACCACTTTGAGTCACCTTGAGTTCTCCAGTGCGGGATGTCTTTCAAAGTAGGCTCAATCTAAAAGGGAATGATGTAAAAAAATGTAAAGAGACCAAAATGTTTCTTGTCACCTAGGATCGTCAAAAGATGCAGGGGGAGAGGATAGACACTTGGCTTGCCAATCATAGTAGACACAATAGACAATTTATTGCAATTTGATTTTAAGCCCAAAATGAGGTGTTTAAAGATAAAAATTCACGTTTTAAAAGCACCAACTTCAATTATTTGAGACTTCAAACATTCATACAAAATGCCATAAATAAATTGATTGTCATTGCAATCAGATTTTGACCCAAATAAATGTTCAATTTTAGGCACCAAAATGAAATTTGAAGATTGTAGGAAAATTTTAAAGCACCAAATGAAAGCGTTCAAGTTATATTATTCAATTTTAGTGCACCAAAGGAAGATGAATTCATTTAAAAAGAACCAAATGTAAATGTTTTAAAAACTTGAAAACATCCATAAATGCTTGAAAATTAAGTCTTGGACCATTCATCAACCCTATAAGCAAATGATTAGTAGTTCATCAACAATATGCCATCACCCTACAAGAGCTACACCAACAATGCTAGATAAACTCAAAGCACAACAAATAGAAATTGCATTATGGTTAGGTAAAAAATTTAAAATCCAAGAACTTTGAAAAATTGAATCAGACATAGGAAATAGTACAATAGTGGCCCTATTACTTGCAATAGCGACTCTGTTCCTAGTATGATTGCGGCTCTTTTAGATGATAGCGGTAGGAAACTAGTACAATAGCAGTTCTATTCAGGACAATAGTGGCTAGATAGAATGATAGTCCCAATACACAGTCAGAAACCTACAAGACAAAAGGACAATAGCGATCTTTTTCAACAATAGTGGCCAGATTTAGGTCGATAGTGGCCAAATTTAGGATGATCGCAACAAAACAATAACGACAATCACACTCAAATTTTAAGACAATAACATCCTAGTTAGCAAAAGCAATTCCTGCAAAAGACATCCACGACCCAGAACTTGCAATTGCTCACCAAACTTGACGAAAATATTAGAGTTAAGGACCTAGGTCCCACCGGGTGTGCCAGAATATGTAAGGGGAATATGGATCAACAGATTTAATAACAATGAAATGAATTCAAATCAATTCAAACATGATAACAAGACCCACTTACCCATGAAATGTAATTGCAAAGCTTAAGAATCCAAACAAGAGAGGTCAACATAAACAAATGAAATATAAAATGAATTCAAAAGCTATAATCATACCATCCCATGGTTGAGTGTATTCGTATTGAAGATGGATGTTGTATTTGCTTGTTTCAACATGAAGGCTCTACAATTGCAAAAGCATGATAACAACGATGATTTATAAATGCAAGTATATGTTTGCTCAATTTGCTTCAATAGTCAATCATACATGACCTTTCCATAAATTCTCCATATTTTTTAGCTTTTTTATGAGAAGTATGAATGTTGTTTTATAGATTTATGATTTTTAGATCAACGATCAAGATGCAACAATGAAATATTATCAACGGTTGAGAACCGCTAAGAGGAAATAGATTGATCAGTTAACTCAACTGATTGATCCAATTAAGGGAATTAATTACACAATTAGTGGGATTAGATTGAATGATTAGTGGAATTGAATAAATCAATTTGAGTGTTTAGTGGGATTAGAGAAATTAGCGGGATTGGAAAATATATTGAGAAATCAATGGTCATGATTTATTCAATCAAGATATGTGAGGATGTATTAATTAATTTAATAATTAATTAATGTTGGAGAGGAATGTGCAAGATGTGTTTGAATTTTAATAAATAAAGGTATATTTATTAATTGACCATGTTGAGTGATTTTGAGGAAATTGAATAATTGATTTAATTGTTCGAATATGGAAAACGAAAAGTAGCTTAATTAAATTATTAATGATAACAATTTAATTAATTCAGCTGAATAATGTATGTTAGTGACATAATTAAATAATTTATGTTTATTTAACTAATCAAGAAGAATATAGTTAAATTAGGTGACAATATAGTGAATTAATTAAACAATTCGAGATTATTTAATTAATAGAATAAAATAGGGTTAATGATGCAAATGATGTTAAAAAGGAGATTAATGATGTTAATGAAGTGAAATGAAATAATGATAATGAAAGTGATACCGATAATGGAAACATGTCTTTTAGGATGTGTGATATGCGTTAAGCCATTTTTACATGTCTACAATTTTATTTTTTAAAAGTTAAATCATTTATGTTATAGTAATATTAGTGAAAAAACAAAAAATAATTTAAATATTTTATTTCAATTTATTTAAGTCAAATTAAAGTTATATTGAATAATCTATATATAAATTTAACATAATTTAAATTTATTAAAGTTAAATTTAACTTTATTTATATAATATTAATATATAATCAAATAATATATATAATAATTAGTATCATATTACTAATTATAGTGGTAATTATAATATAATATAAATTTTATACAACATTAACTATATTAATATATAATACAATATAATATAATAATTATTTAATATAATAAAACATATTTATATTTATTTAAATTATATATAATATATTAATATATATATGTATAAATATATATATTTATTAAATATAAATAATATTAATATTATTATTAAGACATCGATTATTATATTTGATAATTATAATATATAATATAAATTTTATATAAGATTAATTATATTAATATATATAATATAATATACTAAATAAATCTATAAGAAAGTTACGTTTTGATTAGAGGTAAAAAACAAGTTTTGAAGGGGCCCAAAACCCTTTACAAAAAGGAACAACTGAAGAAAAAAGGAAACATCAAGAGACAACCATCAACCCAACGATAGCAAACCACTAGCCAAAAAGCAACCAAAAAACGACACACACCACTACATATTGTTCAAAATTTCAACAACTTCCATCTCACTAGTAGCAAGCTTCTATCCCTTAACCCTAGTATCAAAAATCTCCATACCTGAGGCCCCAACCTGATTTTTTAGTATATTTCTAGTCCTAACCCCAGCAGAAAGCTTCTATAAGAAAGTTACGTTGATCACATTTTAATAATATATATGTAGTAATAACTAAGTGGAAGTATTGTAGAAAATTCATCACAAGCTTCCTAAAATATTATATTGCTCCTACAAAGCTCCTAGTTTTGGTGTCATTGGATGGTTTTGGCCAATTCACTATGGCCTCAATCTTTGTTGGGTTTATCCTTATTTCCCTATTAAAAATTGCATACCCTAGACAAACAAGTGGTTCTTGTGAAAACTCTCATTTTTTCCCATTCAATTAGTCTCTTGTTATCCTTGAAAATTTTGGAATCAACTGACAAATTAGGGATGCAAAGGAAGAAATGAAGAAGATTCATAAAAGGTCAGTATTGCAATTGCATTAGTGTTAAATTAGTAGATAGTTTTAAAGTTTAAATAGCTCTTTAAACTTATTTGTTAATAGCTATCTTGCAAATAATTCTTTCATATAGAGGTTTTTTGGTAACATCGATCAAAACCAAGTCTTTTTTATAGACCTTGCATAGCTCTTATCCATGCACTAACAAATACAAATGGACTAAAGAACGATGCAACATTTTTCTTATTCCAACCCTTATCTGACAAATCCAAAAGACTAAAGGATGCAATTTTGCAAGGACCATTCAACTTTGATGAACATCATAACATTTGCTACAGTAGAGAATGCATTTTTCATAATGTATTTTGCATTCTTTTGTAAGCAATGGTTGTCACCACAATCATATATTGATCAAAATGCAAGTACAAAATTGTCTTGTATATAATATAATGTTTTTAATATCTAATATTGTTTTTTGAATGTTTTCACCAAAATTTTATTAGAATATTTTCACCAAAATTAACAAACCAATTGAATGCTTAATTAAACATTTTGAAAACAAACAATGAAGAAAAACATCTTTTGAAAACACCTTATTATTGTATTCTATTTTTTTTTTATCCTTGTAAAATAGGAATCATAGCTTCAATTCTTATGAATGAATCAACAAGAGTGTAATATTTAGAAACTTAAACTCTTCTTGTGAAAAAAAGTAGAATGTAATTTATTTACTTATATTTTTAAAACTTGACTCTTCTTCTAAAAAATGTTTTTTAGAATGGAATCTACTCTTAATATCTGTAAAACCTTTGGATAATGCTAGAGGCTTATTGTTTATGCATTCAATCTGAACATGATATCTTAAATTACTCTTTGTATGATTTCTAACTCTTCTAAAAATTGTTATATAGTATTTCTAATCTTTTAAATCATTATACTGTTCAGTGACATGTACCTTTTTTTAAAAATTATTATTTTGTCTTGTTTAAAATTATATGAAAGATTTTTAACTTAAATAAAGTATTTTATTTTTAAATTGATTTTTGTTAATTCTATGAAATTGTTTCCTTATACACTAAATGTGGGCATAATCTTATGTTTTAATTTCTCTTTTATTTTCTCTCATAGATCTATTTATGAAACAATTTATAAATGAAATTCAATTTTACTATATAAAATTTAGTTTAATTCATTATTTTAAATTAAAATTATCCTGTTTAAAATAGGAAATTAGGTTGACCATAAAATGATTATAAGAATTCTATTAAAAGAAATATTCTTTCTTATTGGACATCAAATTGTATTCATAGGTGAAGTTAGACATATAAAAATAACATGACCTTATTTCTCTCACACACTAAGAAAGAAATTTCATTATAATGGATCAATAATGGAACAAGATTAAAATATAGTAGATACTGATACACTTAAAAATCCAATAGATTTAATTAAAAATATAATAGATTTGATAGTTGGATTATTGATATGTTAAAGTATGATATTGAATTTTGGAGATTCAATTATTGTTTGGTTTAAATAGTTAAACTAGATTAAATTAAAATATTCAGATACAATTACTACTTGATTTAAATAGTTAAATTAAAAGATGTTTTTATATATAACAAGCGCTCTGCGTGAGCTGGAGTCCCTGCCTTGAGCAGGTATGTTTGTAGGGAAAACAGTGACAATTGGCAAAAGAGGACATAGAGTGCATAGCTCTGTACTGCAAGAGATATGAACAGAATAAACTGTTAGCAAGTCCAGAACAAACAGAAGCACATAAACATGTGTTATTCAGATGATTCAATTTGCATTTTCAGTTGTCATACCTCCAGCTGTAAATAGCCTTTTAACACGACCAATAATGTGCTTTCCATACGTATATTTCTTTAGGGCATTTAATGCACCTTAATACGTGACAAAATAAATTCACGCTGCTAGTCATCACAAGTTTTCAAAACCTTTTGCACAACATAATTTGCAAATTGATCTTTCATCATTGCCTGCAATACAATGCCTAAACATCAGAAAGAGGAATTCTAAAATAAGTAAAATTAATCATTATAGAAGCAGAAAACCATTGCAAACAGTAAAGTAAAGTTTTACGATTGAACCTTCAATAAAAAGTGAATCCCACTATTACTAAGCGGCAAGCCCATAGTTGTTTTGTCATTTAAGACAAACAATGACAATAGGATTAATGCCAACAAGCAGCATAGCACAGTAAAGAAATAAAAATTCCATTTTGTGAAACAAGTTCATTCTAGTCTAGCAGGAAAAAGTCATACTAAATGATCAAAAAAATGGCAGAGACAATCCCATGTAAAAGTATCAGTCAACTAACATCTCTGTTAGAAAAATTTCAAATTTTAGAGTACTCTGCTTTATTTCCAATTCTGATGTAGGCTTTTCACAAGCTGGCATTCTTTGTGCCTGCATAGTTCTAACTAAGAATGAAAGTCATTGCCTGAAAAACCAGATCATAGTCCTTAATCTTGCAAACCATTAAGCTTGTTGTCTCTGCTCTCTTTGGCTAGCTTGCCTATTATTTTGGTTGATGTTCTTGGTAAGCCACAAAACCTATCCACGTGACTATGTTCATGGAACAACCTATACCAGAAGGATCTTCTTGTAATATACCTGCTGCTCCCATGCAGCCCTTACAATGTCTAAGATAATACGGTCAGGAAACAATTTAATTGGAGCAATGATGACTTAGAATCTTGCATTGTCAAATAACCCTATGATACTTGGCAAATACAAAGGTGGCAATGTACTCATCTAATGTTCCTTCAATTTATGATGATGAGTTCTTGCCAATATTCGCTAGAATGAGGGTAGACTGACCTATACTAGAACCATGCTCAGAAGAATATCTGTTAGATTTAAGGCAGTAGACCAATGCTTCAAGAACCAATATGATTTTTTCACAAATTAGGGAATTCTTTGGAAAATCAGAACCTTTTCATGTTTGGTGTAGAAAATGGCCATGAAGGTTTGGCATCATGTGAAATATCTTCAAATCTTGATACATCTAGATTTTTCAGAGTTTTGGCTCATTGAAAACCCACCAGAAATATGTAGTTGAGGAGCTGAAGATAAGTTATCTTTGGCCAAGCATGCAGAAATACCTTTCACAAATTATCATATTGTCTTCTTAGTGCTCTACTTATTGTTCCATCAAAGTAGAATTTGATGGAGATCAAACTGACATAGATTCCAGAAAATTGCAACAGCATGCAATGAGGACGTTTGACGTAGAAAATATAGAATGGAGTTGAATTGGGTTGAACCATGAAATTTTAAAGAATCGATAAAAAAATGTAAAAGATGGCTGATGATGCTTCACAAGAGGAACCAAGGACTGCAAAACATCAGCCATA
>VDFB02388865.1:0-22979 GCA_007258455.2 Sequoia sempervirens | reverse complement strand
AAATGGGAGGCTGAAAAAGTTGCCAAACTTAGAAAATGTGTTTGTTTGTCATGTCCCCAAGATTACATGGAACTAACAGAATAGTCAAAGCATCAAACTTCAGACTTTCCTCCATCTATTTGATACCATCATGGCTTGTCTTCATCGCTTCCTTCACACCCATGCTGAGTCGACTACCACTATCAGCAATGTTATCGCCTCCTTCATACAAATACTAAGTCGTCAACCTCAAGGGATGTAATCAACGCTAATAGAAGAGTCAACGCACCAAACCAAAAGCACTTAATATCTATATGGGAGCCACGATAACTTTTGGTCTGCAATTAACGGGAAAGCATTGCGATTGCCTTCAATAAGATCTGACTCACCAAATAGCTTTTGAATGTTATAAAAACTCGATATTGTTGACTCTCTAGGTGGTGGTGTAATTATGGACGATATTGTAGCATATACAAGAGCCATCGATTCTTATTGAAGTATGGGAATCTTAATCAACTGGCTTGGCAACACCTATATGTGTGGATGATTAAAGTTTTAAGGACAACATCAACCGATTAAAGGATAGGCGATTAAATATTTAAGGAATAATGTTAATAAATTAATTATTCCTAAAAAGCAATTAGAAGAGCAATGATTAAAGAGACATGTCTTTTAGACAAATGCATACCATGTAGGGGTATAACTCTTAGCCTAACATGGGTATAAGAAGAAGTAAAGCTCAATGATAAAAGGCATCTGCAGATTAGGGTGCTCCTAGAGTGTGAGGTAATACTTAATATACATGCTCAATCATAGCTAATCAACAGATGCTCAGCCTCAGATTCAAGTCGCATGAGGAGAGAATTTCAAAACTCATATCAGTAGAAATTCAATATGGAATAATATTCAGAAATACATCAGCAATCGGGAATATTTTTGAGTGTATTATCGAACATTGGACAGATATACCTGGGCGAATATCAGCAAGCACAACAGCTATAAAAAGGACTCGTGCAATTCCAGCACAGTTGACCATCATAATAGGAATATATATATCATCAAGAGGAAATCGGATCTAATTCATAGTCAGGCGTATTTCTGCCACTTATTATATTGCTTCTCTAAGTATAGTCTTGCATAAGGAAGGCATATTAAATATTTTTCTGCACACAATCATTTATCTATGTATGCATATCACTTATAAGATAATAAAGCAGGATTTCGATGTTTAAAATTGAATTATGTTAACTGTCTAAAACCCATCTTGTTGAAGGGCCTGAGGTGCAGTGGTAGGGGCTTGAAGCCCACTTACAACCTCCGCCCAACCCCTCACAAGGGTAGGGCGTGAGGTGTAGTGGTAGGAGCCAAGAGAGCCCACTTGTGACCTCCGCCCGATCCCACGAGATGGCAAGCGTCTTCTGGGATTGGGATATGATGGGGAAAGCAAGTATAAGTCACCAAGGGAGAGGGCTATGATATACACCCTCTTGGGCTTGGCATATGGCTTCAGGCGGGCCCATCATGTTCCCTCTCCCAACTTCCAAATTTGTTGCATTATGGATAATCTATGAATGTGAAAACATTATCTACCCTAACAAGCATTTATACATATTATGAATGTTGTTCATGTAATGAACGCAAGACTTGATCCAAGATTACACCATTAAGGAGGTATTTATTTGATGAAGCAAAAACCCTAACCCTAGTTGTTGCAATTTGTGATCAATCGGTAAATTCTAGGGCAAATCAAGATAGGGGACATCACAAGTGGTATCAGAGCATGTTCCTGCCATCTATTGTGACATTTTCACACATCACCCCATTCAAATGGGGACCCCCTAATTTCTGCTCCGTTCGGGTCTTTTGGCTTCGTTTTTTGGCTATCTCTCTTTGTTCCATCTGTCTTTCCGAGGATGTGCCCGTCTTTGAGCTTAAACTTGAGATTTTGGCTAAGTCTGAGAATTAGGGTTTTGGAACTTCCGGTCAGTTTGAAGTCAAATCGGGTAAGTGAATTGAAATCTAAGTGTGGCAATACATTCAATAAGCTTCCAGCAAGTTCCTAGCAAAATTTCATTGAATTCGGGCAACTTACTATTTTTAGGAAGTACCTAATTTGGGACGTTTTCTCAGCACTTTTGAAGTTTTATCCGTCACACTGCATCCAGGACACATCAAACTGCTTGTCTGCAAAATTTGAGCCAGATCTGACAACTTTCTATTTTTAGCAAGTATCACCTTCAAGAGCTGATTTTAGGGTTTACATGTAAAGTTTTTCAATGCATGTCTAGAGAATATTTATGGGTATTCTGAGACCTATGCGATGATATAACATGCAAGATGAGATGATAACTTTCAACACTCAGCATTCGGAAGCTATTTTTAGGGTTTGCATGTTGGAATTTTCTACGCATGTTTGCATATTCTTTGTGGGTTTTTCGAAAGCTTCGCAATGGTATAACATGCAAACCAGGATCACGACCTTTTTCAAGAGTTCTCTTCAGAGGCTATTTTTAGGGTTTGCATGTAGGAATTTTCAGCGCATGTCAAGTTATTCTTTATGGGTTTTTCAAGAGCTATGCAATGATGTGGCATGCAAGCAGAGTTGGTCACTTTTTCAGAGACTTACTATTTTTAGCAAGATCACTCCGGCAGTTGCCCAACACTTCAGTATCACAAAAAGAGCAACACGCAACACAAACAGGGTCAAACGGAGATCGTTTGAGCAACATACAAGTCAGATTAGGGTTTCTAGCTTGGGGACTGAAAACGAGGGGTCAAACGCCAAAATCTTCGAAAACCGGTGTATCCCACTGCGATCAGTGTCTTTCAAGGATTCCACTAGTGAAATTTGAAGGCAATCCGAGCACTTACTATTTATAGTAAGGCATTTCTGAAACAGGCTATAAATAGTAAGTCAGCAACAGGCACCAGTGTGAACAAGCAGGTCATCCCATGAGGATCACACCAGTCAGATTTCAAGTTAAACGAAGTTGCAGAAGTCCTGAAATTAAGCAATTATTGTAAATAGTAAATCACCTCCAGAAACATGCTATAAATAGCAAATCAACACAGAAGGCCAGTGTGAACAGGTTGGTCATGATATAAGGATCCGGTGGCGCGAATTTCAAGTCAATCCAAGTTGCAGAAGTATGAAAATGAGGGGTTTACTAAAAATAGCAAATTAGGGCAAGCTGAGGGTAGCATGAAATTTCCTGAGTCATGAAGAATCAGAAGCTCACACCCTCAAATCTGTCCTAAGATGGAGAAACTAGATGAAAAAATTTCTAAGTTTGGGAAAATGGAAGCTTGAAGGGGTAAATGCGCCTAGCCTGACATGGAGTGAGTGAAATTTTCTAAGGCAGATGAAAATGGCAAGAGACCCCCTCAAATGCGCCCAAGCTGAGAGAAGATGCTTGAAAAGGTTTCTAAGTTTTCAGAAATTCCTCCTCAGCACATGAAATGCGCCAAAGTTAAGAGGCTAGCATGGAAAAAGTTTCTAAGATGGGGAAAAATCCTCCTCCACCCCCAAAATGTGCCCAAGGTAGAAGGTGGGTGGAGAAAATTTGTTCAAGGCATGAAAGTTTCCTGTAGATACCCCAAAATGCGCCCATGATGGAAAGGGCTCTAGAAAAATTTCAAAGTGTTGTGGAAATTCCTCCCCCCCCCCCTCAAATGCGCCCAAGGAGGAGAATGGGTGGAGAGAAAGTTTTCAAGTATGAAAAAGTTCCTATTGGCCCCCTTGGATGCGCCCTTGAGAGGAGATGCTTGAGAAGTTTACTAAGTATTTAAAATTCCCTCACAGACCCCTAAATGAGCCCAAATTTGGAAGACAGGCAAGAGATTTTGTTAAATGTTGATAAACTGGAAGCCACCTCATAAGAATGCACCTAAGTTTTGTGAAGGAAGTGTGGAAAAATTCCTAAGGCAAGGAAAGTTCCTTAGCCCCCCCCCCAAGAATGTGCCCAAATTGAAGGAGGTAGAAAGAAAAACGCCTAAGTGTGGAAAAGTTCCTCCACCACTAGCCAAATGTGCCCTAGGAGGAATGGGGAAGATAGAAAATTTTCTCAGGCATGGAAAAGTCAGCATGACCCCTAAAATGCGCCCTCCTTGAATGAGATGTTCGTTTGAAAATTTTGCTAAGTCATGAAATGGAAGTTAAACCCTACAAATGCACCAAGTCAAGATGGAAGCCTAGAAAATATTCTAAGGCGTGGAAATTTCCTTCCTACCCTAGCAAATGCGCCCATCAAGGTGCTGACTTGATATATTTTTGAATGGTGGAATTAGAGGCAAGGTACTTCAAATGCGCCCTTCATGAGTTAGGCAGGTGGATAAATTTTCAAAGGCAAAACAAGAAAAAGCACGCCCAGAGGAGAAGTAAGATGAACTTTGGTGACAAAATATTTTCTAAGGTATAAAATTCAAAAAATTAAATTAACCCCTTCGTCTATAGACACATGAATTTTGCACGTTTTGAGGAGAATTTTCTTTTGAGTATTGGACATTTTCAGTAAGGAAGTGATTTTGAAATCTTCCACACCTCATTGGAGATTTTAAAGTGAAGATTTTTACTCAGACGCCTGCTTGATGAAATTTTTCAAAGGAAATAAATTTTTTCTAAGGCAGAAATGTCAAGGTGTGTAAAATTTTCTAAGGCATAGAAAAAGAAGGAAGGAGGGGTTAGGTGCATCTAGGCTCAGGATGGGTTCAATTTTGTCTAAGTCATGGAGATAAAAGAAGACACCTTCAAGAAGTGAAACTCAAAACATTAGGGCCCAGAGAAAAGATGAAGATATGATGAGAGTGAAACGATAAGATGAAAATGCATCTCTTAAATACATCCTTGAGGAAGATGAAATTTGTCCAAGGCATTGAAATATGAAGCACCGGTGTTATATGCCCAGTCTACATATGATGAAAAATCATGAAGAAAGCAAAGTTGGCTAGAGAAAAATGATGAACCCTATCAGATCTAGAGACCACCCGGGCCTTGGAGATCAGAACATAGATATCAAGTGAGTAAAGTGAATTTTTTTTATTATAAGTGTTTTGATGCTCTTCTTTTTATTTGTTTTGCAGGATGAATGCCGGTACCAAAGTGGGAGGACTTGAAGTGATGGAGCAAATACTTTGGGACAATATTGCAACTGTAGGATGAAATAAAGTTACATGTTTCAAGCCTCTCCATGATGTCTCAATTGCATCAGAAATGGCTAAGTGTTGGAATTTCTCCTCAAAGACCCAATATGTACCCAACGCAGTCAGGCGAATGGCAAGCGGGAATGGTTGAATCCAAGACAAGAAAATCTTTCAAGATGAAGGAAAAGATGAAGGCCCAGGCATTGGAGACTAACATCATGACAGATTGAAGGACAGAATAAAGGAATTCTTCTTAAGCCTGAAGTCCTCCGGCAATGACCCAGAGGATGTTCTCCAACATACTCCGCATAACCAAAGGTACCATGACAACAAGGAGGAAGATCATCGCCAAACAGCTGAACATACCTACCATATCAGTTCAAGAAACAGAAGCCATGATGATCAGACTCATGCAGTTTGCAGTCAAAAAGAGGAACAAGAGCAATGTGAACACGTCTATGGACAAAAATCTTCTAAAAGGGTGGTGGACATTAATTGCTCATTTATTACCCCACTCCTCTTGGTGGCAGTTTTTAGGGTTAGGGTTTATGTGGCTCAATCTGAGCCCTTCATTGTAATTGAATCTGAGTCGTCCACTGGATTTGCCCAACTATAAAAGGGGCATTCCCCCCTCATTTGTACCTAATTAGAATAAAAAAGAAGGAATAGAGAGAGATTGATAGAATAGGAGATAGCATAGTAGAGATTGGTAGCTTAGATTGAAAAGGAAGGAAAGTCTTCCATTTGTGTTGGGTGAAAATTATGTAATCAACTTTCGACAAATTACACAACTTGGACTTCAGCCACAGCTATGTGAGATGTGAATCTCTCCTCTCGGAAAGGGGAGGCGCCCTTCTTACTGCTAAGAGAAACAATAGTAAATCACAAAAAAGTAATTACACAATGTACACGAAATTCACGGAGTGGGGGGGGTGTGTTACATTCATCCTTCTCTCTTTTTTCAGAGAAGATGTTTACAATGCTTCACGTGTTGGAAGTTCCGAATTCTTGATAACTTGAAACTAACAACTAGCAGTAATGCCAATATCTCTATCTCGTCAAAGCGAAGCGTAGAGATACCAGAAGTAATTAACAATAAACAAAAGAAAATAAAAAGGGAAAGCTCACGAAGGCACAAAGTCGTCTGTAGTTTGATCAATGTTGGATCTGCATAAACGCATCGCTTGCTACGTTAGAAGCACAAAGTCTTCTTAGACGCAACAATTCTTCCAACAAAGCATGAATGATTACGCAAAGTCTTGTAGATCATCCAACAAAAGTGTTAATAGCACGAACGATTACAAGCACAAAGTCTTGTAGATCCTTCGACAAAGTATCCAATAGTATGAATAATTACAAGCACAAAGTCTTGTAGATTATTCAACAAGAACATGCAAGAGCATGAATGATTATAAGGGCAAAGTCTTATAGATCATTCAACCAATGATAAAAGAAATACTATGTTCCACCAAGTTTCCGGGACGGGGGGACGGCGGGACGGCGGGACGCGTTTCGGGGACGGCAAATTTTTGAGGGGATTTTAGGGGACGGGGGGACGGCTGTATAGTATATATATATATATAGGGAGAGAGAGAGAGAGAGAGAGAGAGAAATTTTAAAAATATAGGGAAATTTCAAATTTAAGATATTCATATGAGTAATGATAATCATAACAATCACCAATCATATTGACATATGCATCATAGAATCGAATTATCAAACAAATTAATACTACAGCTACCTAATTGCATCCATGGACCATAATTCAAATTCATGTCAAATAGTCAATGTGCATATGATATAAAATAATAAAATGCCCAAAAGGCTACAAGTTTGTACTACAAATGTCAAAATGACAAAGTCACAAGTGTCCAAAGGCAAAACATAGAAATAGAAAGTATGATGATTGCCACTACTCGGCATCTGCCAACACTGCATCAAAATCAGACTCATAGTCTGAGTCACTGTCACTGTGAGGGGCTAGCTCATCTAATGGAACTCCAACCAATCCCTCCTGTCTCTCCTCCTCATCAATTTGTGTGACATCCTCTGGATCAACATCCCATCGTAATGCTGGAGTCTGTCTATACTCAGGAGTCTGACGATCCTGGAGTCGCAAAGCACTATGCACAGCCACTAATTTTTCTGCCCGTCTAGAGGTCAGCCTATTCCTCTTGATAGAGTGAATAAAGCCGTATGTTGACCAATTCCTCTCTGCAGCAGAGGAACTAGCAACCTGTGAGAGGAGACAAAATTTAAAAACTAAATTAGTAATTTAAATTTACTAATTAGGACATTCAATTTAAATTATGATTATATAAATGTTCAAACTTCAACACTATCACTCATCTAAATCAAATTATGTTAATCTAAAGTATTACCTGTGAAAGGAGGCGAACAGCAAGCGTCCTCAATTGTGGTGCATCCTTCCCATGCCATGACCACCATCCAATAGGATCCCTTTGAGCTACTGTAGTTCTATCTACCCTGGCCTCTGGTTTGCCGAATGTTGGACCACGGAGATTAACAAAATCAGTGAACTGTGTACGAACTAGACTGGCCTCCTCAATTGAATATATTTTTGCAAGGGCCCTCATAAACCCTTCTTTCACCTCATCATCATCACAAGGAGGCATCCTACCAGGTCTAGGTACATACCATTTGGGATTAAGAGCAAAGGCTGCCATATGAAGCGGGGTGTTCATAGTGTTCCACCGCCTTGTCACAATGGGCCTAATTTTTTGCTCATATAATCCCGAATTAGGATCCTTATCAGAAATTGCTTTCTTCATTTTTCCAAGCATGGAGTCAAAAGTTTCATAAATCTCTCCAAGACTTGGAGAGTCTGTATCAGCATATCTAATGACATCCACAATAGGTGAAATGATGGAGCAAACAAATCTGCAAACAAAAATTTGAAAAAAGACAAGTTAGAACTTAGAAAATAAAAAAATATTAATAATAAAATCATATATATATATTTTTATAAAATCAGCAATCAATAACAAATTATTAATTAACAATTTTTTTACCTCACATTGGACCACCAATTATCATCAAGAATTTTTTGTTTGATGCTTCTCCCTTCTGCAGTGCTTGCCATAGCCCATCTATTCCACTCTGAATTAACCATCATCAACTGTAGAGCCTCCTGTACCTCAAGCATCCTCTCTAACAAAATAAAGTAGCTGGCATACCTTGTTGCTACAGGCTTGAGAAATTCCTTCCTTGAAAATGTCCTAAAGAGGGCAAGTGAGGTGTGATGGTTGCAAATAAACATCTGAATGTCTCTAGCATCTACAACCACCTGGTGCACCCAATCCATCTTCCCTATGTCTTTCAATGCGTTGTTCAACGCATGAACACAACAAGGAGTCCAAAAGATGTGCTTGTAAGCACTCTCAACCATCAAACCTGCTAATCTGCACACACGTGCTGAATCAGTAACCACCTGCACAACATTGGTTGCCCCAACCTCCTCTATAGCCTCTTTCAAAATATTAAATTGGAATTCTGCATCCTTGCGCTTTCCAGAACAATCAATGGCTCTAAGGAAATATGGACCAGCTGAACATGTGACTATGATGTTTATAAGTGGCCGTTGTCTAATATCGGTCCACCCATCCATGATAATAGAGCAACCTGTTCTAATCCAACACTGTCTCATGTCCTCCATCACCACACTCACCTTAGAATATTCTTTTTCAAGGAGTGTAGTACGTAATTTATGTTCTCCAGGGGGAATGTATGAGGTACCAACATTTGCCACATCTCTAAACATTTGTTTGAAGTAGGGAGAACGTGCTACATGGAATGGGATAGCATGGGCATAGAAAAATTTGGCAATGGAAGAATCTGCCACATCTCGTGCTTGCACATTGAACATATTTTCAACTGTATTTTGCTGCTCACTAGAAGTAGCAGCCTTCCTCTTCCCTCTTGTGGAAATATGAACACCACCCGCACCACTACTACCACTACCAACACTAGGACTACCAAGCATAGAGGGCATAGGTGAGGTTGAATGTGCAGATTGAGTTTGCATAAGCTGATCCATAGGCCTTCCTCCGGCCTCCAAGTGCAATCTATAACACTCCATCCTCTCAAAATCTTTTATATCTTTACAACCCTTGACCCCATGGCCTCCAAAACCCAATAGATGAGAATAGACTCTTGTATAGCTCCCATTATATTTTTCTTTGCAAATGTGACATAGCCACAATCTACTACCCCCAGTGTTTTTCCCTTTGCCTTTGTCTATACGTGATGCTAGTTGAAGAAGAGGTTTTTTAGAATTAAAAGGGCCTTTTGCATATTTTTTCAAGTCTTCAGAAGGGATATCAAATGGGTTTGTTTGAGGCTGCCCCATATGAATTGATTGGTTTTCTTCCCCCCTCTCAACATCCCCACTATCTTCACTATTGCTGCTCATTTTGTTTTCTTTTGGTTTTTGCAAACTGAAAATTTAAAAAAAAAACAAAAAATCATACATTTTATCATTTTAACTTAGAAAAAAATGAAAAAAAATGAAAGATAATGAGAGATTAACTTACCTCTTTCACTTCTTTTGTTGGTTGCTTGCTTAATGCTCTCCTTTCTTCCTCCTAAATGCTGGTTTTTCTTCTCCAACAACTCCTTCAAACCCTTCTCTTTATCTTCTCACTTTTGCTCTTGGCTGCAATTTTATCTTGGCAAGTTAAAATGAGATCAAATGAAGGTAAAAAAATGTTTTAAGTGGCCATATTAGGGTTGGGAAGGCATGGGGCCCACAAAGCAATGTTTTAAAAAAGAAAAAATTTAAAAAAAAACTTTATTTTTATGTTTTATAAGCTGTTGTGCAATAGGGGACAGCCGGCCGTCCCCGGGACGGTCAAGGGACAGCTAGGCGTCCCCTATCCGTCCAGGGGACGGCCTGGCAGTCCCCTGTCCACTTGGGGACGTTTCTGGCAATCGGGGACATCCTCGAATTTCGGGGACTTTTGGGGGACGGCTGACAGCCGTCCCCTACGCGTTTCCTGTCCCCGAAACGGCACCGGGACGGGGACGGGGGGCAAATACCTAGGGGACGCGTCCCCGTGTTTCCTTGAAGAAATACAATGCAATCTAAATAACGAATGTAACACAAAGTTTACATCAACTACTTAGAGTCTTTCAGATTCCTCGAACTAATCACTACCAAATCGAATCAACTTACAAAAGTATCGAATCCAACACAAAGTTTGGCTTGCAATCCTTTTCTTTATTGATTGAATCTCATTCACAAAGCATGAATGCAAAGTTTCACAAATTTGCTTACAAAAGGGCAGCACTTCGTTGCAAAAGGCTAAAAGATAATATTACAATGAAAATCCCTCACATTATATAGAAAGACGGATGAGCAAAAGAAGGAAAGAGATTGAGAAAATCAGGGAGAGTTAGGTGAGAGATTTTAGGAAAATCTCACCTAACTTTCACCAAAACAAATTACACAGCTAACTCTCTCACTAAACTCTCCCTGATTTTCTCAATCTCTTTCCTTCTTTTGCTCATCCCTCTTTCTATATAATGTGAGGGATTTTCATTGTAATATTATCTTTTAGCCTTTTGCAACGAAGTGATGCCCTTTTGTAAGCAAATTTGTGAAACTTTCATGCTTTGTGAATGAGATTCAATCAATAAAGAAAAGGATTGAAAGCCAAACTTTGTGTTGGATTCGATACTTTTGTAAGTTGATTCGATTTGGTAGTGATTAGTTCGAGGAATCTGAAAGACTCTAAGTAGTTGATGTAAACTTTGTGTTACATTCGTTATTTAGATTGCATTGTATTTCTTTTATCATTGGTTGAATGATCTATAAGACTTTGTGCTTATAATCATTCATGTTTTAGACACTTTATGAATAATCTACAAGACTTTGTGCTTGTAATATTCATAATTATTGGATACTTTGTCGAAGGATCTACAAGACTTTGTGCTTGTAATCGCTCGTATATTAACACTTTGTTGGATGATCTACAAGACTTTAAGTGCTTGTAACTGCTCATGCTATTAAGAATTGTTTGGTGAATACTTTGTGTTTCTAACGTGAGCAAACGGCACGCTTATGCATCCAACATTGATAGCTACTAACTAATTTTGGTGCCTCGTGAGCTTCCTTTTTATTTCTTTTGTCATTGTTAATTACTTGGTATCTCATCAGTCGACCAAAGATAGAGACATTACATTATCGCTAGTTGTTCGCTTCAAGTTATCAAGAATTTAACCTAACAGAAGCATTGTAAACATCTTCTCTCAAAAAGAGAGTATGATGAATAACACACCCCCCACTGCGGAATTTCGGTGGTACATTGTGTAATTACTTTTGTGATTTACTATTGTTTCTCTTAGCAGTAAGAAGGGTGCCTCCCCTTTCGAGAGGAGAGATTCACATCTCACATAGTTGTGGCTGAAGTCCAAGTTGTGTAATCTGTCGAAAGTTGATTACATAATTTTCACCCAACAATTTGAATACTTTGTAAGAAGTTGTTGTGAACACTTTCATAATAAAAGAGTTTTCATTGATGGTGATCTCTTCTTTTGTTGTGAGTAGCTAGCGAGGCTTCTTCGCCCTTCCAATTCACTTAGAATCTTGAAGTAGCTTAACGTAAAGTAGATTTCATTTCATGCAAGTGGTTAGTAATTGTGGAATGTGGTGTTTAATTTGAGCAAGCTTCGCTTATCCATACCACTAGCAGCTTGTTGTTGGCAAGTTTTCCTTGTGTGGTCAACTGGAACACCTTATAAGCTTAACTTCGGTTATGATTCACGTCTTGGCATGCGTCGTCTTGATGGTGTCTTTATGTTGAACTGTGACTTTAAAACCTCTTGCTGCTCCCTTGAAGATTGCACCGACTTTGTATAAGTTGTCCAACGCGAGGCGAAGCAAAGTCTGGTTGAAGTCTGCGAGAATTGATCGCCATGTCCCACAACTTAGAGTAGAATTATAGCATCTCTTATCCCTGCACTCATTTAAATTCAGTTCATTTCTGGTTAATGTTAGGAAACTTGCACTTACCTGCCAAATCATTTGAACCACGTGAAACCCTTTAATTTGATGTCTGTTGTCCACTGCTGAACAATTGTGTAAGTCCCCTTGAAATACCAGCAAATCACAACGAACCAACTGAGACTATCCACTGCATAAAGAAACCTTGGAGTTGAACGCACGAACTTTCTTGCAATCTTAGCGTGCGGAATACTTTGATCAAGAGAGGATAGAGTACCTATTGGAAACTTTATTCTATGTTGGTGCAGTCTCGAAAATCACATCAACACCATCCTGTGTACAAACCAACTCTAATTAAAATTAACTATTCAACCTTCTTCTTAAGTAGGTCAGTAATGCATTTCTATATGCATGTGCCTTCCAAGTGTATACTTTGTATTTCATGACTTACGTGCATGCTTCATGTATTTACGTTTATGTTTTTGACTCTGTTCCTGACGTGTATTCATTCGTATAACCACGTGTATGCTTCTTGTGTATACTTCATGTATTCACGTGTATTTTTCATGCTTTCTATGTATACTTCATGAATTGTGTGTATTCACGTGTATGCTTCATGCCTCCTATGTATACTTTATGTACTACATGTATTCATGTGAATACTTTGCATACCTTGTATTCAAGTGTATACTTTGTGGCTTACGTGTATACCTTGTGACTTACATGCATTCGAGTGTATACTTTATGGCTTACCTTGTGACTTACATGTATTCAAATGCATACTTTGTGACTCGTGAATTCAAGTGTATATCTTATGACTTACGTGTATTCAAGTGCATACTTTGTGACTTATGTGAATTCAAGTGCACATCTTATGACTTGCGTGTATTCAAGTCGTATAATTTGCAGCGTACGTGTATTCACGTAAATACTTTGTGACTTTTGTGTATCTATATGTATACTTCATGACTTATGTGTATTCATAACCATACTTTGTGACTAACGTGTATCTATGAGTGTGCTTTGTGACTTACATATATTCAAGTACATACTTTGTGACTTTATACTTTGTGACTTACATGCATTCATGTGTATACTTTGTGACCTACCTGTATTCATGAGACTATGTGTATACCTTTCATATACCTTGTGACTTCAAGTATCAACTTTGCAAACTACATGCTTGTGACTTGCGTGCACTCATGTATATGTGTATTCATGTGGCTTACATATTTAAGTGTATATAACTTACATGTATTCATATGTATTCTTTCTTACTTCATGTATTCATGTGTATACTTCATGTATTACCCACATCTATGCTTCATGCTTCCGGTATATACTCTATGTATTACATGTATTCATGCTTCATATTTATACTTTATGTATCACATGTATCTTCAAGAGGACACGTTTTTATGATTACGTTATGCTTAAGTGTTAAACTTGTCTGTTAAAATACTTCGGGAGTGAGAAACCCTAACAAATTAACTTATCTAAATTTGAATTATTATAAGTATCCAAATACAATAATGAAGAATTGTAACTATTTGAAGTGAAGAGTTGTGACTCCCTCAAACTGGCGATATAACAAGGGAGAGCATTTCATCCATACTACCATTTAAAGAACCCAATTAAGAATAGAACCTTAAGTAATTTTGCAAGAACACTTAAATTAGGTTCTTAAACATAGTGAAAATATGTGAAAATGTGAAAAGTTGTGACCCTTCAAATATGAAAGACTGTGACTCCCCCAAGAATAAGATAAAAAGAGGGGGGAATCACCTCCCTATAAAGAAACCATCAATAGGAAATAAATCTAACAATCAACTTGGAAGTAAAGTATTGCTATCAAGGGTAACCATGAAAGGGTGGTGACTCCTCCAAGAAATGAATAAGGGATGAAACAATTCATTGGCAGTCGATAAGCATTCATCATTCATCTATCCATCAAGAAATCAAACAATCAAAATATCGGAAAAATTTCCCAAGGAAAGAGCACAATTGTTCTAATACAATCAAGCCCATACCACAAACAATCTACCTTGTAACCTACAAAATTGATCTAAGAGAACCTTGCCTTGTGGGCCAAATTCACTCCTATATAGATCATTTCATCCAAGGGCCCTTTGATTAAGTAGCTCTACATTCATGAAATCAGGTTACAACAAAACAATTACCTGAGCCTCTGCTAAGTTACATTAGAGGTCCATAACCCACAAACCCCAAGAATATTCTCACCTTTCCAACTTTGAAATAAATTGATATTGTTTATATGAATCAAGTAAAATAAAACAATACTTTCCCTAAATAAGAAAATAAAGTTCAACCAAGGGTAATGAGAGAAAACGTCTTAAATGGATCTTGCCAATTTCCAACTCTTGGCTTTTGAGAGTATGGAGAAATAGTAGTACTTAAGAATGCTAATCAATACATTGTCCTCATACTTAGAGGACAACATCAACATTATTGGGAGTAATTACTCACCGCTACCCTCTAGGGAAAGAGAGTCAAACATAACCAAAATAACCATCACTTGGTTTGGAATTTCCAATTCCTATCAAAGTATCACAACTGAAGCTAATAACATCACAAAAGAAGCAATATTTAGTTATAAATCTTAGTATGTGATTGCTTGAGGAAAAGCAATCTTGGGCAAGGTGGATTGTCATGTCCCCAAGACTACATGGAACTAACAGAATAGTCAAAAGCATCAAACTTCGGACTTTTCTCCATCTATTTGATACCATCATGGCTTGTCTTCATCGCTTCCTTCACAACCATGCTGAGTCGACTACCACCATTAGTAATGTTATCGCCTCCTTCATACAAATACTAAGTCGTCAACCTCAAGGAATGTAATCGACGCTAATAGAAGAGTCAACACACCGAACCAAAAGTGTTTAATATCTATACGCGAGCCACAATAACTTTTGGTCTACAATTGACAAGAAAGAATTGTGATTGCCTTCAATAAGATCTGACTCACCAAATAGCTTTTGAATGTTAAAAGAACCCAATATTGTTGACTCTCTCTCTAGGTGGTAGTGTAATTATGGACGATGTTGTAGCATATACAAGAGCCATCGATTCTTATTGAAGTATGGGTGCAATGTCCCTTAGTTGGGAATGCCCTAAATTTGCCCTAAATCCTTAATTTTTAAATGAACAATTGGGTTAGAGGATGTCTTATACTCAATTGAAGCTCTGATTGAAGTCCTACACATAGATTAACAACATTTACCATAATCACATCAATTAATAGAATCATCTATCACAACAATAATAGTTAGTAGTTTGCCATAACTAGCTATTAACAAACTATTGACCCATCATTAATTCAATCACAAACTTTATAACTTAAAACCACATGAATCAGAAATTAAAGAAGACAGCCAAGTAGCTCAACCAAGCAGGAAAGTAGCATAGTTGGAAAACTCGGACTCGCCGCGGACTCGGCAGCCCAAAATATGACTCGGACTCGGGGACTCGGCACGGACTCGGGAAAAGACTCGGCAAGGACTTGGCAAAAAAAAAAACCGTAGTTTTACAAAAAAACAAGAACAAATTAATGCATTTAGAGAACATAAGAGCCTAATTTGATTATCAAACACTTATAATTCAAAGATTACACATGTCATATGATCATCAAACACTCAATAATTGAAATTTCATCATTCATAGAATCATAGTCATCAAATACTCATAGTTTCAATGTAGAACAGCATCATAAATTTATAAATGTTTACATATAATCATGTCAAAAAGAGGAAAACATTAACAACCACATATAATCTACATCTTCCTTTTTCCCCTCCCAATGGTACTCAATTTTGGAGGCCTAGAACTAGAAGGTGCCCGTGCTATAGTATCCAAACGAGGACTAGGAGATCGAAAAGGGGAAACATGATATTCGAATGTGTCTTCATCGACCTCCATGGCATCCAATCTTGCTGCTTCTTCTGCTGTTGCTCTCTCTAATTCAACAAGATCCTCATCAGTAAGGAAGACATCAGCCTCATCATTTTGTTCATCAATAGTCCATTCACCATATGGATCAATGTCATCCAAGTCGATGGACTCATGTGAAACACCCTCCACCTTTCTAGTTCAAAGGCGAAGGTTGTAACGAACAAAAACTAAATCATTTAGGCGCTGCTGAGTCAACCTATTCCTCTTCTTTGTGTGAATGTTCTCAAATAAACTCCAATTCCGTTCACACCCAGAAGCACTGCATGGCTGTGACAAGACACATATGGCTAGCTTTTGAAGATTTGGTGTGCTAGCACCATAGTTCTCCCACCATAGATCTACAAAAACATGTTTAAAAAATATAAGTATTAAGAAATGAGAATAAAGTAAAGTTTAAAACTTTAAACAATCTATATGTAAGAATCAAGTTTCTAATTTCATTTTTTACCTGGTTGTTGTTTTCCTCGCCTTTCAATTGCTTGTTGGGAGGAAAAGAGTCTCCCCTCTGCACCTTTGTAGACCTTGAATAGATAAAAGAAAAAGTAAATCAAATATAGAAAATTCATAGATAGTCAAGGCTCAACATTGCAAATTCATAAATAAGATGTAACACATCTCACCTCCAACTCATCAAGCACTTTATCTCTCAGCTCAGGATCAGGCACCATCCTATCAATGCATATGACAAGACCTTCCATGACCTCCTCATCCGCCTTAAATGTGTCCGAGAAGTAGAACTTCGGATTCAAGAAGTAGGCAAAGGCATGGATCGGCTGGTGGAGTTGGTGTGTCCATCTCCGATCAATGATGCGCCATATGATTTCATATTTCTTTTTGTTTCCGCCATAGTAACGTGATATGGCCTCTTTGGCCCTATTCATGGCCTCATAGATGAACCCCATTGGCATGCCATCTCCATCCACCATACGAAGAACCCTCACCAAAGGTTCTGTCACCTAAAAAAATGAAAACAAATGTTAAATCATAACAAAATTAACCCCTCAAAAAAAAAAAACAGCAAATAGATTATCATGTATAATTTATTTTTGTGTGATTGCTACTTACCCCCATCAACTCCTCTCCATTTTTGATGAATGTCTCATCAAAAACTATGGCAACAATCCTCTCCCCTTCAGGTCTATTGGAAAATGAGGACTCCTTCCAAGCATCAGACACGAACATTTGTTTGAGATGATTAATGGCACCAAGAATGCTTTGCAATGTGAGGAAGTGGCTAGCTAATCGTGTCACTCCAGGTCGCACAAGGTCCTTGCCATTTGTAAATTTCCTCATCAAAGAAAGCACCCAAGTATGGTTGTAGATAAATTTTGTAACACTTTTTGCATCTTCAACCACACTTTTGACCCATGAAATCTTCCCAATGTCCTCTAGCAATAGGTCTAAGGAATGTGCAGCACATGGAGACCATGCAATTGTGGGATACCTCTCCATAAGTAGTCTACCTGCAGCTACATATGCAGCTGCGTTGTCCGTGATGATTTGGACAACATTATCGACTCCAACCTCCTGGACCACCCCATCTAATAGATTGCATAAAGTCTCAGCATTTTTAACTTCATGGGAGGCATCTATTGATTTTAGAAACACCAATCCACCATTAGAGGCCACTAAAAAGTTAAGGCGAGTTCTATTTCGTCCATCTGTCCACCCATCAGATAAAATGCTGCAACCTTTTCTTCGCCAAAATTTTTTTTGCTCATCAACCACAAGCCGTGTATTCTCTACGGCTTCCTCTAGCAATGGCCCACTCAAATCTTTAGATGATGGAGTCTTAAACCCCTTTCCTGCAACTCTAAGGGCATTCACCAAACCTTCCCAATATGGGCTGTTTGCAACATTGAAAGGTAGATTATTGTAATACCAAAAGTTTGCAGCAGCCATCCTAGCTTCTTGATGCTTTTCTTTATTCCAACCTGTACCTTCAAGTGAAGGTTGTGCTCCTGGAACATTACGTGGAACAAAATAATTTGGTCCTGATGAAGGACCCTGACTAGCAGTAGAAAAAGAACCATTAGGACTCTCCCCAAAAGATGAATGTGGAGCACGGAAGCTTGGACTTGCAACACCATGGGGCTTAGAGGGTGCAGATTGGGATTGAGATCCACTCATCGCTGATGTTAGGGCATCTTTTGTTTTTTGTCTTTCCTCTTTCTTAAGCTCATATTCAGCAAGAAGGGCCTTCATCTCTCTAATGATCTCAGGAGTGGTATTCTTGCATCCCTCCACATTTTGACCAGGGATTCTAGCAAGGTGGTATTTTAATCTGTTTATTCCTCCTGTCATCCATTTGTTGCATTCATGACATGTCAATTCACCTTTTTTATTTCCTGGAATTGCATACTTCCATGCAGGGTCTTTTTTTACTCCCTTTGGATTTGAAGACGACATTGCTGTTTCAAGTTCAAAATGAAAAGAAAAATCAGCTAGGGTTTGCAAAAAAACAGCAAATAAATGTGATTCAAAATTTCAAAGTTTCAAACATTTGCAAAAGAAAAAAGATGCAAAACCAAGCTAGAAAGTAGAAAGAATAAGAATTAGGCTATTAAGGAAAAGAGAAAAAAATTTGGCAGCATTTCCCCTTATTTTTCTTGATTTTTTAAATTTTGAATGCAAAAAAATTGAAGAAAACAAACAAAAAGCAGTGTTAGATCACTTACCTTGCTCGATTTTGGCCTTTTTGGTTCGTTCTCCCTTCTTCTATCAATCTCACAGCAACTTGCAGACCTGGTTTTCAAGAGTGACAGTCAAAAAATGAAAGAAAAAAGCAAAAAAATCATGGGTTTTAACCCGTTTTTGAGACTCAGCCGCGCAGGAGAGTCTTGGGTCGGGACTCCCCTGGACTCGACTCCCGAGTCCGCGGCGAGTGGACTCGGCCAGGGTAGGGACTCGCGAGTCCGCGGCGAGTCGGCCGAGTCCGCAAACTATGGAAAGTAGCTCAACCAGGCAAATAAGTAGCTCAAGCATGCAGACAAGTAACTCAAGCATGCAAGCAAGTAGCTTGTAATGTCCCTTGCCAATCTGGTCTAAAAAACTTTCAATTTTTGACTTTGGACATTTCATCGAACATTTGTCTTGTTGCTGCTGTAGGTTGGTTTTCTTATTGAATGATGCAATATGCATGAATACTAAGAGTGCCAATGACTGTAGAGTGCAAATAGGATGCAGTACAAGGTATTTTCAGACTTCCCAAAACTATAAATGAGTGCACATGAATTAATTGTTCAGTTACAGCCAAGAGACAAATTAGCAAACACTTGGCATATTAACTCTAAACTTCTTTATGACTGAAACTAATGTAGATATCATGCCATATCCAAACTAAAGCTTGAATATTAATTTCTGAGATTGTTAATGTAACTCATTTAGTCAAATCCATACAGCAATTTACTCTCAAGGAAAGAGGACATAACATGACCATCCTGGCAGCAAGCTACTGATTTATTTGCAAACTCATTCAGATTACAAACTGTTGATATCAAATGATTTTTATAGCAAGCTGCTATGACTGAGTGTAATGAGCCTTGCTGATTTGGACTCAAAAACTCTTCAATTTTCTGCCTTAGGAACTTTGTCAAACGGTTGGCATGCAATGTTTGAACTTGCTGATCTGATTTTCAGTTTGTTGTAGAATTGTTTTTGATGTTTGCAAATGATGTAAAATGCTTGAAAATGATCTCTAAACAACTAGGCAAGTAACTAAAATGAAATGTAGCTCTTTTTAGTATTTTCAAATGCAAATACATGAAGTTCTAAGTGCAAATAAACATCTACAGCCAAGAGACATTTTCACAAACACTTGGCATGCATCCTATTTCAAAGTAATGCAAGAACATAAGAGAGGCAATTTGTCAAATAGTTGGCAAGCGAACACCTTATAACTCCAATTGATATTACAATATTATGAGAGTGTTTACAAACTGCAATTGAAGTGCAATCAGACTTGAGTCTATATTTTCCTTTCATATGAACATGTCTGAAACTAAATACCAATCTGTTGTAGCATTACATATACAATATGGAGACTATTATATGACTAAAATTACATGGAGAAGATGCTGATTGAATAAGAAAATGCATACAATGTGAATATGAGCCTCTACATGAAATGCAACAATAAAAGATGGAACCTGGAAATGACTTGCAGCCACATAAAATAATTTGAATCTCCTTATTTGAGCTTCCAAACGACTTCTAAATGGTACGTGCAGCCTTCTTGATGTCTCCCCAAGCCTCACGAATTTTATTGGAATTTTTGATGGCTTCAAATGGCAAAATCACCCCTTCCTAAGAGGGCCACCCGTACTGCTTGAAGGAAATGCAGATCATAAAATAAACTCAGCTCCAAACTCCTCAAATTTGTGATGAAAATGATTGCCAACACCAAAGGAAGCAATCCCTCAAGTGCCCACAAAATTATATCTCCTTATTGAAGAGCAAGGAATGAAAATGTCATTCCTCTCATGGCTGATCTGCAGATAGAAACAAAATTGCAGACTTCAAATGATTCACCAACTTCTCCAAATTTGATTTCTCCTTTTGATGCAAATGAAAGGACTAAGATATCATTTCCCAAAACTAGCTAGGCTTGATATCTCACAAGCGAAACTAGGAACCAGCTAGGCTTGATGTCTCACAAGTGAAGTTTGCCAAGTATTAAGCTCACCAAATGTAGAAAATGAAGTAGTCAACTCAACCATGCCAAAATGCCCAGCCAAAGCTTCTTTTATACTTTTTCAACCACATCACCAAGAAGCTTCTAGAAATAAAGTATTATTTATTCAAGTGACTTTATAATATAATATTTATTTTTAGTCACTTTATTAAATTAATTAAATATAATGTCACCTTTTAATATTTAACTGTTTGATAACCTTATAAATAACTAATTTAATAACCCACTTAATTTAATTAAAATAATCAATTAGTCATCCTTATGAAATATCATTAATTTGGACAACTTAATTAATTAATTAAATTAAATTAAACTTACTCCAAAATTGGGGACATGACACTGAGATACACTTAACACACCTATAGAAGACAGCGACTTATTTTCTAATGATCAATGTCTTAATGCAAGCAAATATAGTATGAAAGAACCTAGTGAATCAACTGGATGGAATGTTGCCAGTAATCTTGGTGTGTCCCAAAAACGTCTGCATGAAATCTCTAGATGCTGACGGCTAGATGCCAAGCAGGACCCGATAGCTGAGATAGTGCACCTTCAAGAGATGACGTGACTCATTGCCAATCGCGATTTGTCCTTCAGCAGCTCATATTAATAAGTAGACTTCACTCAGATATTCGTGTCTTTGTAAATTGTAGCTCTTAGAAAGATATTCGATATGTAACCAAACTCCTCCAATAATGCCCGATGCTGCCTTATGATATAATTAAGCTGTGATAAAATTCTCTGGCGCCTTGTCTTTTTGCGGGAGACCAAGCACACTGCCTGAGAGGACTCGACAACACAAAACTAATCTTCTTGTCTTTAGCGAACTCCCAAAAAGCAGCGACTCATGACGTCTTTTACTCCAATACGTCTCCAACGCTTTTGAAGCAACAATTTGTATTTATCGAATAGCAATAAAATACCAATCCTGAATATAAAAGGTTGTGCTTGTTTTTGTCTCTTATGTTTCTTCCTTAGTTTGGCGTTTTGTGCCAAGTCACCTTATTCCCTCTCTTATCAATCTCTCTTTCTTGCCGTCTCTATCAAAGGCATAAATCGATAGCCTTCAAAATGACATTCGCTTCCTCCAGATGTGGCTCTTAAATGAATTTGATTTTCTCCAAACGCCTGTATCTGTTCTCTGCAAATATATTCTTAAAATATCAAACTACAAGACATTTCCTCCAAATGTAATAAAGTTCCTCAGATTTGGCCAAAGGCCATTAAATCTGATGAATCTCCTCAATTAAACACAAATTGGACCTCTGAATGAAGCCCACAATCAAGCAATAATTCAGCTGATAGTTTGACAGCCTCAAAATTGCATAACCAATGAGAGTTTTTGTTCTCAATGGCTGGAAATAGCGGAAACCCTAGCTAGCTTCTTCACCAAGCAAGCACATCAAAGCAATTATCAATTCCTAGATGATTAGAAGCTTGGCTGACCCTCTCTTTATACTTTTTCCCAGGGAGAGGTCGATCCTCTAGAAGCTTCTCCTTTAATAATATATTATTTGCACTTTACAAATATTAAAATGTGACTATATAATATAAAGTGCAAACATAACATTAAAATAATAATTATCATTAAAGTTACCTTTAATAATAATTAAATGTTGCATCTTAAGAAACTCCTTATTTCTCCAATTCAACTGAATCCAGGAAATGGAAACCATCAACTGACTAGATAAATGCCACAAAGGACCCCCTAACCATGCTCATTAGCCTACAACAATCAAGAATAGGCTAAACCGACCAAAAGCAACGTCAAGCTAAAAAGGGGACATTACATAGCTCAAGCACGTAGGCAAGTAGCTCAACCATAATGAGGACATGGTGAGGTGCCCTAAGTATCGTCCCCTTATGATTGAGGACCCTCTTCTTTTCCTTCAACAATTCATTCACTCGAGGATAGTTGAGGAGGCTTGCACGATAGGGTGCCCTTCTAGCAATTCTCCCTATCACAGGCTGCCCTTTTTGCAGTTCTCCCTTAATAGGGTGCCCTCTTAGTAGTTCTCCCTAGTAGGGTGCCCTCTTAGCAGTTCTCCCTATTGTAGCCCTACCTCATCCCTTCATGACCCATTGGGGCTGCTTGGTCCCCCATTATAGAACATATTGGTTCTCCATTGTGGGACACTCAGTTCTCCATTATAGAATACATAGGTTCTCCATTATAGAGGTGGTATTAGGAGAGGGCCTCATTGCTATTTCCTTTGCAATCCTCCTCCTCCC
>VDFB02388864.1:0-22922 GCA_007258455.2 Sequoia sempervirens | reverse complement strand
TCTCCTCATTGGATAGGTCAAAATATCCACAAAAGTCACTTACAGTGCCAAAAACTAGGGTTTAAGATCTAGATACCTGGAGGAACAGAAAGTGCAGACCGAGAGCTTCCGTTTCCACTTTTGAATTTCCCAAAATCTAGAAGTGGACTAAGTCACCATCAGTGGTGTATGAGTCCCACTGCTAGGCCTAAAAAAGGGTTTTTGCAGTTCTGAGTACCCTTTTGTCTGAAACCTATTCTGACAAAATTTCTCGGAAATAGGACTAAGTCGCCCAGCTTGGCGTAAGTGTCCCACTAGGATTCAACAGTGATTCTTGTAGGATTCTAGAGCTCCTCTCCATCACTTTCAAGTTTCCAAGTGCACCTCTTCAGTTTCATTAATTTATGTTATAGTTTGTTTTCAGTTTTAGTTCATTTTGCATATCGTATTATGTTTTCAAACATTTTGCATTTTCTTAGTTTTGCATCAATAGTTTATCTTCGTTATCACTTTATAGCCTTAAGAACAATCTCCTTTGAAAGATTTCAATATCTATTACATTGGAATCTAATGGAATTTTTCTTGAGCACGTGAACTTTGCGAAATCAAATTCCTCTTCTTCATTCCCCTTTTAGGTGTGGATAAGGGAAAGTTGTGCATTCTATTTCCATAGTCCACATTTTCTAGTTTGGATGAGAGTGTAAAATCTAATGTAACATTGGGAAATGACAATAAAGTAGAATTCAAAGGAAAAGGGAACATCAACATTATAACTAAGAAGGGGGAGAAAAAATATATAACTAATGTTTATTTTGTTCCCGGTTTAAAACACAATTTAATGAGCATTGGGTAGCTTGTTCAACAAGGGTATAGAGTATTTTTCAAAAATGGAGAGTGTACAATTCTAGACAAACTTCCAAGCAATTAGTTCATTTCCAAGGTTCAATTGACCAACAATAGGATGTTTCCCCTAAGGTTAAAACCATATTTGAGTGTAGATTGTGCTCAAGCACAACACTCAATGTCTCCACAAGTGGGTAAAGAAGAAAATGTAGCAATCCTACAAACAATCTTTCAAGAAAAAATAAAAGATGAAAATTGGCTTTGGCATCTAAGATTTGGGCATTTAAACTTTGGAGCTCTAAATTTGCTTCATAGGAAAAGCATGTTCAAGGGATTGCCTCTAATAGAGAAACCAGAAAGAGTATTTGAAGGGTGCATCTTAGGAAAGAAACATAGAAAATCATTTCTAGCAGGTATGTCAATGAGAGCTAAGGCACCTTTGGAGATCATTCATTCATATTTGTGTGGGTCAATGCAAACACCTTCAATAGGTGGTAGATTCTATTTTTTGACATTCATTGATGATTACTCAAGGAAAACATGGGTTTACTTTCTAAAGCATAAGAGTGAGGTGTTTGAATATTTTTGTTAATTCAAATCTATTGTTGAAAAACAAAGTGGTCATTACATCAAAGCATTGAGAATGGATAGAGGTGGTGAATACATCTCAAATGACCTTCTAATATTTGCAAGGAACATGGAATTCGCAAGCAATTCACAACTAGATACACACCTCAACAAAATGGGGTAGTTGAAAGGAAAAATAGAACTATCATGGAAATGGGTAGAAGCATGTTGAAAGCCAAACATTTGAAAAATGAATATTGGGATGAAGCTGTATCATGTGCAATCTATATAATGAATAGACTTCCAACAAAAAGTGTCAAGAATATGATTCTGGAAGAAGCTTGAAGTGGAAGAAAACACAATGTTTCTCACATGAGAGTTTTTGGATGTGTGGCATACACACTTGTACCAGATGAATTGAGAAGAAAATTAGACAACAAAGGAGAAAAATGCATATTTGTTGGATATAGTGATGAATCAAAGGCTTACACGTTGTATAATCCAATCAACAAAAATATTATAATCAACAAAGATGTGCAGTTTATAAAAGAGGAAGCATGGGATGGAAGTGTAGAAAAAATAGTCAATGTATTAGCAAGCATACCACAAGAGGAAAATGAAGTTTCTATACCAGCAGGTACTACTTCAAATATGACTTCTTCCATACCCATTCAACCTCAACAAAGTGGTCCACAAGTGACACCATCATCAAGTGTAAGGGAAACCTCTCGTATACAAGCAAACATTCCAACAAGTGCACAACTAACACCATCTACAATAGGGATTTTTAGTGTAGGACCAACAAGTCCACATTCCACGGGTTCTACATCAAGTGACATCTCAAATCCTACATTGGAAAGCTTAAGAAGACAAAAAATTAGAAGTATAATTAGAGAGATTTATGAGCATAATGAAGGTGAAAACAATGCAGGTCATACTTCTCTATTTGATTTATATTCACTTGTAGATGATCCAATTCATTTTGAAGAAGCAATTAAAGAAGAAATATGGGTAAATGCAATGGATGAAGAAACTGATGCAATTGAAAAGAATCAAACATGGGAGTTAGTGAGCCTTCCAAAAGGAAAAGATGTCATAGGAGTTAAGTGGGTTTACAAAACCAAATTGAGTGCAAATGGTGATGTGCAAAAACACAAGGCAAGACTAGTGGCAAAGGGATATTCACAACAACCTAGAATTGATTACAATGAGACATTTGTTCCTGTAGCTCATCAAGACACCATGAGAATGATACTTGCCATAGTAGCTCAAAACAAGTGGCTTGTTTATCAAATGGATGTAAAATAAACATTCTTAAATGGCCATCTTGAAGAAGAAGTTTGTGTAGAACAACCACATGGGTATAAGATATTATGCCAAGAAGACAAGGTTTATAAGCTCAAGAAAGCTCTACATGGTCTCAAGCAAACCCCAAGAGCTTGGTACAACATAATTGATTCATATCTTCTACAAAATGATTTCAATGGGTGTAACAATGAGCCTACTTTATACACAAGATGAATGAAAAAGGTGAAATTCTGATTGTATGCTTATGTTTTGATGATTTAATATTCATGGGAGACTTATCCATTGATTTTTTCAAAGGAGCTATGAAGAACGAATTTGAAATGACTTATTTGGGTCTCATGAAATACTTTTTAGGCATTGAGGTGAATCAGAATGAAAATGGTATATTCATCTCTCAAAAAAAGTATGTTAATGATATTTTGAAAAGGTTTAATATGTTAAAATGCAAATCAGCACCAACACCAATTGTCACAGGTTTGAAGCTAAGAAAAGATGATAAAGGATCCTATGTAGATCCAACTTTATATAAGAAACTTGTTGGTAGTCTCATGTACCTAATAGCCACAAGGCCAAACATAATGTATGGCATAAGTCTGATTTCAAGGTTCATGGAGTCTCCAAAAGACTCACATTGGAAAGATGGGAAAAGAATTCTAAGATATGTGAGTGGAACAAGAAATTATGGCATTCAATATTCATGCTCAGATGAGTTCAAAATCATTGGTTACATGGAAAATGATTTTCCTGGAAGCATAGATGACAAAAAAAGCACATCTGGTTATGTTTTTCATTTTGGAACAGGGGTTGTATCATGGGCCTCAAAAAAACAACCCATTGTCACTCTTTCTTCAGCAAAAGTAGAGTATGTAGCAGCACCAAGGGAAGCATGCCAAGAAATTTGGATGAGAAGAGTGTTGAAAGAGTTGAAGCATGAAAAAGAAGATGCAACATGATGCAATATGTTGACAACGATTTTACTCATAGTAAACAAATTGAATAAAATCTCCACAGACAAGACTGTGAAGAACCTATCCTTCTTGCAAGATATGGAACAAAGACAACCTAAGGGGAAATTTTGCATTCACAGAGCAAAGATTGACTTCCATTCGATCCCAAGTCTTCGATAACTAGGTCATGGTTTCACTAGGGTCACTCTCGGCTAATGATGTGACATTTGTTGTTAATCTCAAAGGGACCTTTTAATACATATATACGCATATCTCTATCATTTCTTTGAACATTTTAAATCAGCGTTTCTAATTGAAATGATAAACTTGGACATCATGAAACCAAAAGATTTAACATAAGATTTCATGGAATATCACGCCTTATTATCACTTTAAGTAGATTTTGCATTGGCATTCAATAATACCATGGAAAATAAAATATTTTTCAACAAAAATATTTCCATTCACTTTTATTTTTGGAACATTTTCAAAAAAATATTAAACATCTATTCCTAAAAACAAAGGTAAAAAATAACACTGAAAATAAAAGTTTCTCCCCAGCTTATTCTCCATGGATCTCCAAAGAATTGGTCAAACGAGCAAAACCAATTTTTATATTCTCACCAAATTGATTCATTTAAACTAGGTATAAATGGTGTAAAGCTTTTAAGAGAGGGTTTCATTTATGGACACCGAAAGGTGGTTCTATATACACCCTTAAATAGCACAACATACAGTCTTGTTCGACCAAACTTACAAAACCAGCTACAAAAGATACTGAGATAGGTAGCTATCCATTAAGCTCTGATATCAATTAATCTCTACATGCATACAAAGTTTTATGCCATAATGGTTCAAAAAATAGAAAAAGAAAGAACAAAACTTTAAAAAAATTATGCTCCTCCGACATCAACAAATTCTGAACTTAAAATAAAAATGAAGCATCCTCCGCCTTTTATAGAACACAAGGCTCAAACAGATAAGAAAATTACATGAGAGGAAATTCCTAAGGACTCTCCTCAATCTCATCGTTACGTGTAGACCAATAGAGGTAACTGCGAACACCGGAATTTCCACCCCATCAAATGTTTCCTTCAGCCTTTACTTCACCTTGCCTCCTCAACCCCTGCCCTCACCAGCTGACAGGCGTGAGCCCCCATACACCTCAGAATGATGCTGGGCGGCCTCTTGCCCCTACACCTCCAAGCTTGCTCGCTTTTGTCACTTCCGGAATGGGCTCTCAAAGATTAGCATTTTTCCCCACCGCATGTGAAATACCTAGGATCCCCCAACATTCTCGGGTGGACCTAAAGTCATCTACATTGGTCACCTCCTGTAGAGTGATTGAACCCGACTGAATTTATTTCATCCATGATTCAAGTTTTCCTAACCATCCATACCCGAGCTTTGCATCATAATCAATATCTCTTGCAATCACAAATTCCAAATATTAAATCCATTTTTAACAACATCATAACATCTCATGTAAATAAAACCATTATTCAAATGTTAGTATAAAATCTAGTAAAAAATTTCTTTCAAAAACAACATATCATAAATCCTTGAACATATACCAGATCACCGAGATCATTAGATGTAACGTGGGGAAGATTTTAAATATTTCATTTCATTTTGCAAATCCCGGTAAAATTTATTCATCTTTACCCACTTACCTCCTAGACCTTGGTTATACCGAACTCCTCTACCGACTCCATCTTATCGACCAGAGTCTTTTCGCTGAACTTCACATTACCTTTCACCTTTTCTATGTTTTCGGGTGAAATCTCGTACCTAGTGTACAAAACACTCCTTATCATAATTAAGTACTTTTATCAAAGATTTCTTCACTCTCTAGTGATCTTCCAACTGTTAGCTCTTGCCAGGAAAGGCTTCTGCACCAGTCCTGCCCTTTAGTTCTTGGGACATGTTGTGAGACCACACAACAACTTGCAACCAATAAAACCAAATTTAAAATTAAACTTGAAATTAAATCACTAGTTGTAAATTAAAACTTATACATATTTTAAAACAATAACTTTCTGCCTTTACTTAGATTCTAGCATAAAAAATAAAACTCCACTGGAAACATCTGTGTGTGCTCTTGATTAATTCCAGTTTTTGGAACTTAGTAAATAGAATTAGTTCATTAACATTGAACTACATAATATAGTAATCCTCCAAATCCAACTAGGGATAGAGCCTTGTTGCCAGTCAAGCATCCATAGCCCTGATAAGGTTATCTCCATAATTCCCCCCAAACATAGCTCTACTATCAGTCAGGTGTCCATAGCCTCGGTAGAGCTATTTGGATAGCCTAAAGAGTTGATATCACTTTCTTTTTCTTAGATATAGAAATGATAACTCATTTTTCACTTTTGATATTGCAATAATAGCTCATTTATCAATTTGCAAGCATTGAAGCACCACTATTAGGTTGGGAATTACAGTGGTAGTGAAGGTTACTTTTTGATTTTTCATTCAATGTAAATCCCTTCATCAATTCACTACTTCCTAAAAACTTATTTAATGATTCCCTATAAGTGTGTGTTTCCAGCTAAATTTCACTAGTTATGCCAAATCCTAACTAACTGTAGCTAGCTATATGTTAAAAAATATGCATAAATTAAAATTTAGCAATAGACAACTTAATCACCAAATTTAGATCTAAATTTAGAAACATTAGTTACCACCCATTCGATTAAATTTTATGGCAACTTCTAAAACTTTTGCTAACTATCTCAACTTAATGGTGTTGCACTTCATTAATAGATCAAAATGCCATGATTACCTTGAAACACAATCACATTATTTCACATTAAATTTGCACGCCTTGCTCAACATGCATTTTCTCTTTAATTTCTTCGGGTGATGATGTGTAACATCTTGCCGATTTCATTCTCTTGTATAACCCGCACATGTAACACCTCCATAATTATTACAACTTTTTTAAAAATTAGAAATGACCACTATTAATTTTGAAATCTCCAACTTGCTTGATTCGCAATCTCCGTACTACTCAAATTCAAAGCAATGTCACCAAATATGTGTAAAGAATTTATTTGATTTAACCTTTTAATTCTGAAGATTATTATTTAGCTGCCACCTCACATACGATTTCCAAAGAAAATAATTACTCAAGGAAACTATGTACCACCACTCTATTTATGACTTTCTATAAATCCATGCATTTCTTCTTGAATTCTCCACACTTCTCTTTTCTTTCTCTTTTTTTTTAATTTTCTGTAATTCCGCTCTGTTTTGTGTTTTTACATTTGCTTCTTAGCCATGGATACTTCTATTTTCTTAGGTTGTTCTCGTAGACAAAATATTTTCTTGGGAAGCATAACACCACAAAGGATTGAAAAGGTCTTCATTGTTAGGACTTCCAATTTCACTGTGCCAAATTTATGCTTAGTCCTTGGGGAAAGATATGTTGCGTCCAATCACTACTTTCGTTCTTACTCTGATATAGCTTCTCACTTTGTAGTGTCACTTCTGGACATTGGGTTACCTATTGAAGACGTTCGTATTGCTGCCAACTTAATAGTGAAGCCTGAATTCTTGAAGAATCTAGATACCATTTTAGTTGTTACACATCTGACCATTGGGATTCCCTCCATGGATGATATTCCTCAATTCCTGGAACACGGGGAAGTGGTTCCACTTCGGCCTTTTCTTACTGATCTCCATATCCAAGATTTTGAAACTCACCGGGAACTCGCGTACATAGGGTATTTGGCCTTGATAGAAGAGGAATCCCAGATAGACTGAATGGCTACTATCATCCGTAACTTTTCTCACCTTTCTTTTTGAATCTTTTTTCTTAATTTTTTGACTAGATTTTTTGATAATTGATGTATACATGCCACACACACACACACAAACACACACACACACACACACACACACACACACACACACACACACACACACACACACACACACACACACACACACACATATATATATATCTTTTGGTATCTTTCTTAAAAGTGTGTTTTTACTATGTATGGCTTTATTGTCTCATTTTTGGTTCAGTTTTGCAAACTGCTTAAATTTCACTCATGTTTAAGATAAATTTAAGCAAAATTTGCTAATGCAAAAGCTGAGCAAAAAGAAGAAAAAAACAAAATGAAGCAAAAAAAAATAACAACAACAAAAAGGAAAACACAAAGGAAAACCCTAAAAAAACACTAAACTAATCTAGCCCTAACTACCCTAACTCTAATGTCACAAAAGATTAACTCTAACTAAGAAATTTATTTCAATTTTTATGGCTATTTCCTCTACAGTTTTAGTGCAAATTACAACAGATTTATCTTTAAATTTTCTTATCAACATTTTCAATATTCTACTGTAATAATGGAATATTTTAAATTTTTTGCATTTAAACGTCATAAATTTGAAGGTGTACTTACCCAAAATCTAGCTTAAATGTATGAAAACAATCTCATTAGAGACCGATTGCACACATTTCATCTGGTGCGGTAATACTGTACCTTCTCCCAACCCTGGTCCATTTCCATGAACGGTTGCGCTCATTTCTCTTTTTCCTTCTTTTCTAAAAATCTTCATATGCTCGGCCCTATCTTTACTTTGCATTTTGTTAGACCAAGATATATCACTATTTATATTATCATTAGAAAGAGAAAAAGTAAAAACTTGATATTTTGTATCTTGTATAAAATCAAGAAAATGTCTTTTTATAGCTAATGAATTCCCAGCTTGAAGCACAATACACATGTTTCCCACTCAATTTTCTTGCTCCATCTCATTATCTACATTTTCCACGTATACGAGGAATGATGATTCACCCATATCTTTTTCTTGTTTATGATGAAATATCTCTGAATCTCGACATTCTCGCCTATTCCCCTGCAAGAAGTTAGGATTTTTTTTTAAATAATTGCAGTTTCCTAACTATTTTGGTTTATTGGTTAATTTTTTAATATTTCCATCCACTAGGGTAAAATGTTTCTCTCGTTAACAATCTTTTTCCTTTAGCAGTTAAAACTTCTTTCTTTAATAGAATTGCTCCACTTATGGCTAAACTTACCCTAGTTAAAAAAAATTCACACTCAAGTTCACCGTGATCAGTTGTATCATGAATTCTACACTCGATGACTCTACAAAAAGTAAACAAACTCAAAGTATGTAGTTTCTGATTAAATATTTTACAAATTTTTCCTATTTCCATAATGAAGAACTAGCTTGCATTTAATTCCTCATTTACAAGCTTCTTGCCAAATTTAGGAATAACATTTCAAAGCATGATTCCACTTCCAAAGGATAAATCCTAAAAATATCAAAATAAATAAGAGAGAAAGATATATGTGCATTTGGTACTCGTGGCGCTCCTAGCACTAGTTCTTGTTAATGACGGTTTTACTCATAGTAAAAAGATCAAATAAAATCTCCATAGACAAGACCACGAAGAGCCTATCCTTATTGAAAGATATGGAACAACGACAACCTAAGGGGAAATTCTGCATTCACAAAGAAAAGATTGACTTTCGTTCAATCCCAAGTCTTCGATAACCAGGTCATGGTTGCACTAGGGTCACTCTCGGGTAATGATGTAACATTTGATGTTAATCTCAAAGGGACCTTTTAATACATATATACGCATATTTATATTATTTCTTTGAACATTTTAAATCAGCGTTTCTAATTGAAATGATAAACTTGGACATCATGAAACCAAAAGATTTAACATAACATTTCATGGAATATCACTAGTTCTTTGCTATCACTTAAGTAGATTTAGCATTAAGCATTCAAAGTTTTCATGGAAAATAAAAGATTTTCAACGAAACTATTTCCATTCACTTATATTTTTTGGAACATTTTCAAAAAATATTAAACATCTATTCTAAAACAAAGTATAAAAATATTGAAAAATAAAAGTTTCTCCTGGTTATTCTCCAAGGATGCCCTAAAGAATTAATTAAAATAGAGCAAACTGCTTTATATTTCACCAAATTCCTTCACAACTACATATAAAATGGTGCAAGCTTTTAAAGAGAGGGTTTCATTTATGGACACCGAGTAGTTTCTGTATGCACCCTTAAACGACACAGCATACAGTCTTGTTTGGCCGAACTTACAAAACTAGCTACAAAAGATAGTAAGATAGGTAGCTATCATAAAGCTCTGATATCAATTAATGTCTACGTCCATACAAATTTTTATTCCAGAATGGTTTAGAAAATAGGAAAAAAGAAAAAAAATTAAAATAAGTTTTTGCTCCTCCAACATCCACAAATTCTGAACTTAAATGAAAATGAAGCATCCTCTAGCCTTTTATAGAACACAAGGCTCAAACAGGATAAGAAAATTACATGAGAGGAAATCTAAGGAACCAATCTCATCAAGGAATGTGGAAAATTGTGACCAATAGGAGAATTGCAATTGAAGTCAATGGAAGTCAACTCCAATTACTTTTTGAAGCTCTTTGGGTTCTACTTTTTCATCTTTTTTATTCTCACCAGGAAAATAACTTGAATCAGGATAGTGTGTAGGAGCTTCCCATACATTCAGAATGATGGGGTGGAATTTTCACCCCTTACACCTTGCTTGGCTCCAGTTTTGTCACTCTCAGGAATGGGCTCTCCTGAAGATTAGCATTTGTTCCCACCACATGTGAAATACTGAGATCCCTAGCATTCTAGTGGACTCAAAGTCGTCTGCATTGTCACCTCCTAGAGTGATCAAACCGAACTAAATTTTATTCCATCCATGATTCAAGTTTTCCTGACGTCCATACCCGAGCTTTGCATCACAATCTATATCTCCTACAATCACAAATTCCAAATATTAAATCCATTTTTAACATCCTAACATCTCACGTAAATAAAACCATTATTCAAATGTTAGTACAAAATCTAGTAAAAAAATTAGCTTTTAAAAAAAACATATCATAAGTCCTTGAACATATACCATATCACCGAGATCATTAGATAAATTGAATATTTTAACATTTCATTTCTCTTTGCAACCAGGTACCTAGTACCCAGTATTCAACTTTACCCCCTTACTTTCCCGGACCTTGGTTATTCCAAAACTCCCTCTTATCAGACTCCATCTTACCAGACCAGAGTCTTTCACTTGAACTTCACATTACCTTTCACCTTTTTTGTGTTTCTGGTACCCAATACCCAGTGTATGAAACACTTATCATATGAAGTACTTTCTTTTATCAAATATTTATCTTTCTTCTTCACTTCCAGTGATCTTCCAATCTGATAGCTCTTGCCATAGGAGTTATATTTTTTTTACTTGGGTCTCCAAGTCTTTTTAGTCTTGGGGCTTGTTGTGAGACCACACAACACAATATAGAGGAAGAAAACAACTTATCCCAATTTCATTTTTCTACACTCAAATCATCCTTGTTTGACAATTCATTACTACACTTTTCTTTCCCCAAACTCAATTCAAACACTCAAATTTTCATTCAAAGTTCCAAACTCTTTCAATAACCTTCAAAACACTTTAGTAGTCTCAACTTAACCAAAAACAAACCATTACAAGGTCTTCCCATTTGCATTTTCATCATTTCATTATGATTGTCCTTAATGTGCAACAATAGCATTTACAAGCCACAAAACTCCAAACATTGCTTCCCAAGACACAAATAATGAATCGACCCCTTAATATTCCCTAATTTGTTTTTTGACAACTTTTCTTGACAACAATTACAACTTTTTGTGTAACTTTTTACATTTAGACCCAAATGACTCTAAACCATTCAATTACATCATAAATGGTCTTTTAGACCTTATTTAGCTTAAATTGACTCAAAACACCCCTACTGACCTAATTTACCACCTATCAAACCTTTTAAAAGATCAAATTTTGTCCATAAAGTGTAGGTGCTCTTACACCACAACAAAGATACATTGTGACAACAAATCAGCCATATCACTGTCCAAAAATCTAGTCTTTCACAAGAGAAGCAAACATATTGACACTAGATATCATTTCATTAGAGAGTTGATTAACAATGGAGAGATATTTTTGGAATTTTGTAGGTCTCAAGATCATTTTTCTGATATTTTTACTAAGCCATTGGGAAAAGATGCATTTGAATATTTGAGAAGTTGTTTGGGTGTTTATGTTGAAGACAGATGCACTGAAAATTTTAGAACTGTAAGTGAAGATAGATGCACCAAAAAATTTAGAACTGCAAGTGAAGACAGATGTGCCAGAAATTTCAAAACTATAAGTGAAGATATATTCTCTGGAAATTTTAGAGCTGGAAATAAAGATGGATGCTCTAAAAAATTTGAGAAGAATGTCAGCTAGTTGTGATTAAGGGGGAGTGTTGGAGTTTAATCTCAACTATTGCATTTATTCCTCCTTTGTATTTTTTTCCAGTAATCATTTCTCTTTCCATTCTCTCACATGCGTATAAGATTGCTTTAGATTTTTATTTAATGCAAAATCTTCACCTTTAGATTTTCTTTGTTGGCTATTAAATCAACATTTAATTGTAATTAAATTTTTGGTTTTCCCTCCATTTGTTGGGCTCTTTCGTAGCTTATGCACGAAGCTTTATATTGTCTTTTTGTGTGGGTGAGAAAAATAATTGAAAAAGAGAATGAATAAAATGTAAGTAGGGTAGAAAAGAATAAGAATAAGATGGTTGTACAAACATCATGATCAATCTTAGAACAGGGGACTTTCATTTTGTTTTTTTTGGGCATAGAAGAGCAATAGCCCTGCCATTGCACAAGCAATATTTTGTATGAATTTCGTTATTAATATAAAAAGTTATTTTTAGTTCATCCCCTACTCTTCTCTATGTTTTGTTTTTACTTTACATATTTCCAGCACATAAGTATCCTCTTGTTTCAAAAAGTGGATATTTGAAATGAAATCTATCCAATGCATGAAAGATCACTCTAAAAATACAACTTAAAATATTTGAGCTTTTTGCAACCTTTTGTTATGGGTGGACTATACTTATTGACCCCTTCAATGTTGTTTCCTTGAGATGTGCAATAGAGTTTTTTAAGAAATGACTGAAGAGTATGACAAAAGAAACCTCTGTAAGAGAAGTGATGTGTATCTTACTCAAGTTCTCCTTCAAAGTTGAGAAGATATCTTGGTTTTTCTCATGAGATGTGAATATTTTTTTATCTTAGCTGAGGAAATTCATATTGTGAGTAGATGCATAAAATCAAAGTTCTTGATCCTCAACAGAGAAATGTAAAATCAACACAAAGATAATTTTTGAGCAATGTCAATGCAAGTTCAAGACAAATGATAAATAATGAATTGTGGGTAAAGGATCTTCAAACCATGTCAATGGAGCTATTTGAGAGGATCATTGTGTCAATGCAGAAATAGGAAATCAACAAGATGACAAACAATTGAGTGATTATTCAATATGGTACCAAATGGATACTTGAAGAGAAGAGACAATAGGTTTCATGTGGTATAGCTGAAAAAAAAAGAGAATTGGAAACTTGAATGGCTTATTAGATTTTGCCACTAGACTGCTTCCTATTGAAGAGCTTTATGTACCTCTTGATTTCCTATTTTATTTTCTTTATGTATGTATAAGCTGCTTATTGTGGGACAAGATAAGGCCCTTACCAAACTCAAGGAGTTGGTGCAAAATGACTCTTGGATAGGAGGCCCAGGGAAGGCTCTTATCCTAATAATATTCTTGAACAACCATTAGATGATGTTTGGGAAATTGCATATACATATGTAAATCTATTAGCTGACTATTGTCTAGTTAAACAAGTTTGGATAGATTTGAATGGGCATGTGATTTGTTTCAAGGAAATTGATGTGCTTCTTTCAGGAAAATAGAGGTCTACAATAGTTTCTAGCCAAGAATTGTTCTAGATACATTAGAATTTCATTAATGGACAATAGCTTAACAAGTGTAGCTGATACATTTAGAGGCTCATGTATCTACTAATTGTTACTTGGGGAAAATCTTAAAAGAAATTCTAAAGTGTTGGTGACTATGTCCTCCCTTTGGGTCCTATATTTGTCATAGAGAAAGATAAGTTCATTTATAGTACCAACTTAGAAATGAGGTGATAAGAGTCTACATTTCACCAAATTCTTTATGAAATTCATGGATCTCTCGTGTCTTAATGAACAAAAACCACACATCTAATTATGGATTGATGATAATTGAGGATAGAGGTTGATTTTTTTCTTTAATGAGAAGCATAAGGAAGCTAAGTTGGAGTCCTATATTGCTTTGATGGGCATATATGTTTTCCAAACATACTTTCTTCTCAAACTTCTCAGAATCACAAATATATTCTCTACCTTCCAAAGAGCTAGTAGTGGTGTCTATATGTATTCTACCTTGCTAGTTTGATTCTGGTCACTTGAATCAGATTAATTGGAATTCCAAAGGTGACTTAAATTTGTAAGTAATAATAATATAATATTTTCAAGAAGTAGTTATGAGGATGGGAATAGATTATAAAAGTAAGTTTTATTTGTAAAAAGGGGATTTTTTTTTTAGGTGGGGCTTGGGGGCTCGTGAGGGGCTAGTAGTTTGAGAAGGAGATAGTTGTGTAAAAGGGAGAGAATATAGTTTTACGGCATGTTACTTTACAATTCTATGAACTTGTCAATTTATGAACTTTCTCAAAATAAATAATTTATTTTAGGAGTCCATGTAATGTCAGAAAATATTGAGATGTTAGTTTTGTGTGTGATAACTACTTTCAATGTTCATTTTTTCGTGTTAGTTTATATTTTGAATTTATACCAGAAGTTAGTAAATTTATTTCAACTTAGTATATTAATCTATGAGTTGATTACTATTTTGAAACAAAAACGTTATATATTCATATTTGTAATTTTGGAAGTAGTAAGCCTTTGAGTTTTTTTTTTTAAATTAGATGTTATTTTGTTTTCAAGGATTCTTCCCCATTTATTTTATTGTTTATCTTTCCTATTTTCTATTTAAAAACATACCTTTAAAACCCAAATTCATCATATGAGGGAGTTGTACTCTAAAATTTAGAGGAAGACCGCTAATCCAATAGCAGTCTCTCCAAGTGTTGGTTCTTTTATCGCTACTCAATAAGGAAACTTAGGGTCATTTTTCAAGGAAAATATCTAACAAAAATATGTTTTTGATTAAGCTAAAATAGGTTTTGAAGGGACTCAAAACCCTTTTACAAAATGATGTAAAAAAAAGTAAACAAAGAAAATCAACAACCCACCAATAATAGGTTTTGAGGGACCCAAAACCCTTTTACAAAATGTTGTCTACAGAGTAAACAAAGATAACCGATAGTCTACCATTAAAAAAAAAACAAGAGAAACATAGCAAAAATTAGAAGAACTAATGCAATTCTTTAAGAGTGTTTGTAGTTTCTAGCTCCTATTGGTAGAAGCTTTGATGAAGATCCACCAAATTTAACATTTCTTTCTTCTCTTAGTCAAAGGTTTTCTTTTTACCTTAGGTTCTATGCTTGGCCCCTACTGAGTCACTTTGATCTATTTTCCCTTGGCCCTGATCTCCACCTTATTCTTATCCATGATATTAGTAGCTTCGACAATTTGATCTTCTTTGAGATCTTTTAGTTTTTCTATCATAATCCAAATATCTTTGGAACTATTTTGAATAGTGCATTGACTAATTTTGATGACACATTCTAAATTTTAGTTTAGTAGCTATATTTTATCTTCCAATACCTTTATGTAGCCCTCAAAATCTCCCTTCATGAGGCCAATCTCAATCATGATAGCTTCTAGAGCCAAATAAATATCTTCTCCCTGATTCTTCACTTTGACAAGATGCTCTATGTCCCTAATAGCATCAATTTATTTTGTATAGACTAAAACTTAATATTTATTTGATTTAGTTCAAGAATTTTTTTTTTAATAAGTCTAAACTATCCCACCACCCCATCTCTAGCTTTTGCAAGTATGAGCAAGCTTGGTGGTGTTGTCATTAATGTTGTCATTGATGTCAACACAGTACATGATATTGTAGATTGTGCATGTACTATTGAGATGTTGTTGAGATGTTGTGAGTACATGGAGCTATCTTTGTGATGTTGCAGATATGCTGATATGATGGGTTACCAAGTGCTTTTGAGAAAATTAATAAATAGAGAAGTTAGAGTTGTGTATGTTTAGAATGTGCTCCGATTTGTATCCGGCAGATGAAGATATAATAGAGAAGATTCTAATGACCTTACCAAAGAGTTACAGTGATAAGGTCTTAGTCATTGAAGAAGTATATGATCCTAAGAAGTTTACTAAGGAACAACTATTTGGCACCTTTATTGCATTTGAGATGAGGAAGTTTGGAAAGAAAGAGGAGAAGGAAAAATCAACATTTAAAGCTACAAATACAAAAGATGATCCAAATAGTGATGATTCAGATGAGTTAGAAGCAAACATTACCAGGAAGTTGAATAAAGGTACTGGTAAATACAAAGGTATGTTACCTTTTAAATTTTTTAGTTGTGGAAATATTGGTCATTATGCTTCGACATGTCCAAATAGAGCTACACATAAGAAGAACATGGATCATAAACATAGGAAGGATAAGAAGTACAAGAAGTTGTATTATGTTAAAGAAGATGTTGGAATCTCTGATGATGAATCTAATTTTGAGGGTGATGATAGTGAATGCTTGTTTCTAGCTTTAAAGAATAAATATGTGTCTGCTAACTTTGGAAGATGTGTAAGGGAAAGTTGTCCAGAGAAAAAGAAGGATGAGATGGAAGGTACTCTAGTTACTGCTTTTCATGCTAGAAAATATGAAGACTGTTGGGTGATTGACAATGGCTATTCGAATCAAATGACTGGAGATAAACATAAGTTCACTAAACTTGAAAAGTGTGATGGTGGTTTAGTCATGTTCAGAGATGATTATGGAGCTAAGATCATTGGGAAAGGAACAATTAGCTTTGATGGAATACATAGCACTGATGATGTCTATTATGTTAAGGGCTTAAGGCATTATTTTTTGAGTGTTGGAAAAATGTGTAGCAAGGGTTTTAATCTTATGTTTTAGGATAATACCTGTGAGATTAGAAAAGGGTCTGGAACTATGGTTGTTACAAGAAGGAGAACATATGGAAACATCTATCAACTTAAGGGTGTTGATGGTCAATGCCTTGTATCTCAAGTTAATGAAAGTTGGCTATGGAATCGAAGTATGGGACATGTAAACTTTTGATAATCTGGTCAAGATTAGTTCAAGAGAGGTTTTCCGAGATCTTCCTAGAATCATAAAGCATGCTAATATTGTTTGCAGAAGTTTTCAATTAGGGAAACAGGCAAAATGCAGTTTTAAAGGAAAAGAGCAATCAACTACCAAAATGCTAGAATTAATTCATACAGACCGTTGTGGTCTTACAAGAATAGGAAGTCTAAATGGTGACACATATTTCATGCTCCTTATTGATGATTATTGTAGAATGACATGGGTTGCTTTTCTTAAGGAGAAGACTTAGGCTCTGGATAGGTTTAAAGTATTCAAGGCAAGGGTAGAGAATGAAGTGAACTTGAGAATCAAGTGTTTAAGATCTGATAGAGGTGGAGAATTCACTTCTAGTGAGTTTAATGCATTTTTTGAAGAGCATGGTATAAAGAGACATTTTTCTGCTCCTAGAACTTTGTAGAAGAATGGAGTTGTTGAGAGAAAGAACTGAACTATTTAGGAAGCTAAAAGAACCATGATGAAAGAAGCAAATGTACCTGATGTATACTAGAGAGAGGCAATACACACTATTGTTTATGTTCTTAACAGAGTTCAGATCAAAGGTAACTACACAAAGACTCCTTATGAGCTATGGACTGGAAAGATTCCTATTGTGAAGTAATTTAAGGTGTTTGGAAGCAGATGTTACATTAAAAGAGATGATGAAAATCTTGGGAATTTTGATGCAAAATGTGTTGAAGATATTTTCCTTGGATACTCAACTAGTAGCAAAGCATATAGATGCTTTAATAAGAGATTGAGGAATATTGTTGAGAGTGCTAATATGAAGGTTGATGAGGATATGCACAGACTTGTTGAGATAAGTGAAGTTGAACTAGATGATCCTATCTGTGGACAAGTACCTGAAGAGAACAAGGAGGAAGAAGAAGAAGAATAATAGTTTGAAGAAGAAGAAGAAACTTTGGAACCTGCTAAGACTCCTAAGTATATACAGAGAAATCATCCTAAAGAACAGATAATTGGAGATAAGAGTGAAGGTGTGAAGAAAAGAAGCAAGGTAGCAACTGAGGTAAATCTGTGTTTACTTTCTAAAATAGAACCTAATTCTGTAAATGAGGCATGCAAAGATGAGAAATGGGTAAGAGCAATGAAAGAGGAATTGCAACAAATATAGAAGAAACATACATGGGAAATGGTTCATAGACATGTGAACAAAAATGTAATTGGTTCAAAGTGGGTGTTCAGGAATAAGTTCAATGAGAGTGGTGAAGTTGTGACAAACAAAGCAAGATTTGTTTGCAAGGGTTATTCACAAGTTGAAGGAATTAACTTTGAGAAGACATTTACCTTGGTAGCAAGAATGGAGGCAATTTAGATGTTCTTGGATTTTTTTTCCCACAAGGATTTCAAGGTATATTAGATGGATATCAAGTCTGCATTCCTGAATGGAGAATTGGAAGAAGAGGTGTATACAGAACAATTGAAAAGATTTCAGTTATCAAATAAACCGAATATGGTTTGCAAGTTGAAAAAGGTATTGTATGGATTGAAACAAGCTCCCAGAGCATGGTATGCAAGATTGGACAGATATCTGATACAACAAAATTTTAATAAGGGCTCTACATACAACAATATTTATTTCAAGGTGGAAGGAAACAAAATGTTGATAGTGGTAGTGTATGTTGATGATATCATCTTTGGAGGAAATGAAGGTATGTGTAAGAGATTTGCAGAGAAGATACAAAAGGAATTTGAAATGTTTATGATTGGTGAGTTGAATTTCTTTCTTGGGTTTCAGGTAAATCAAACTAATAAGGGGATATTCATTTCATAATTGAAATATGTCAAAGATTTGTTGAAGAAGTTTGGAATGGATGACTCCAAACCGGTTAGTACTCCTATGGTGATCGGATGTAAGTTGAGTAAAGATGATGAATCTATAAAAGCTGATCAGAGCAAGTACAAATCTATGATTGGTGGACTATTGTATCTTACTGCTACTAGATTGGATATCATGCATGCAATATGTTTAGTTTCTAGATTTCAAGCAGAACCAAAATAAGCACATGTTACAACTATAAAGAGGATATTCAGATATCTTAAAGGCACTCTAGATTATGACTTGTGGTATTCGAAGGATACTAACTTTACCTTGAATACTTTCATTGATGTAGATTGGGTTGGTTGTGTGGATGAGTAGAAGAGTACTAGTGGTAGAGCATTCTTTCTTGGAGGAAGATTGGTTTCATTGTTAAGAAAGAAATAGGATTTAGTTTCTTTATCCACTATTGAGGCTAAGTATATTGCAACAACATCTTGCTGCACACAAGTGTTATGGATGAAGCAAACTTTGAAGGATATAAGGGTGATATGTGATGAGCCTATACCTATCTTTTGTGACAATACAAGTGCTATAAAAATTTCAAAGAATCCAATAATTCATTCAAGAACAAAACACATATCTATCAAATATCATTTCTTGAGAGAAAAGGTGTTGGAGAATGAAGTTAGGTTGGAGTATGTGCCTACAAAAGATCAAATTGCAGATATCTTTACTAAGGCCCTTCTGAAGGATACTTTTGAGTATCTCAAGGAGAAGTTGGGGGTCATTGGCCCTCCTTCAAACTAGGTGCACATGGAGGTGCATCAGTCTACTGAATTTGCAGATTCTTCATTTGTCTAGATTGATGATTGGGTCGACTCTGTAGGGGGAGTATAAATTTTTCATTGTTGCAGTATAAGTTGTATGGGTGCAATCCTAAGGGGGAGTGATAAGAGCTTTTTGGTCTTTTCCATTGATTTCAAAGGGGGAGAGAGAGACATGTGAAAAATAGTAAAAGAGGAAGAGAAGGTCTTTTCTAGAAATATTGAGAGTGCAGGAATGAAATGGATGTTGTCTTTGATGGTTTTTTACATCATGTGTTGCCATCAATGACAAAGGGGGAGATTGTTGCAAGTATGAGCAAGCTTGGCAGTGTTGTCACTAATGTTGTCATTGATGTCAACACAGTACATGATATTGAAAATTTTGCATGTATAGTTGAGATGTTGTTGAGATGTTGTGAGTACATGGAGCTATCTTTGTGATGTTGCAAATATGTTGATCTAGTGGGTTACCAAATTCTTTTGATAAAATTAATAAATAGAGAAGTTAGAGTTGTGTACATTCAGAATGTGCTCTGGTTTGTGCTTCACATTTCTTCTATGTTGATCCTATGCTTGTGTGGATCTAAGGTTTTTTTTATGAGCATATGATGGTGATATCTCATGATTTGTAGCTACTGGTTTGTTGAAGAGTGAAAGTTGTGTGAACCGGTTGGTAGAGTTTTTTGTCTACGGATTGGGCAAAAATTTTCTGCTTCGTAGTCCTCTACTAGTTTTTTTTAGGTCTTGTGGATCTGGTAGAAGGCTTGTTAAGGTGTTGTTTGTGTTTTGGAAAAAGTGTTCATGGTTTGGTGCTCCAGAAGGCAAGTTCTAGAGTTCCTGTGTGTATCTGTGCAGTTTGGATAGATTGGTGAAAAACGTTCTAATTATGAATTTTGTTGCAGCTCATGTGGATGAATCCGAAGGTTTCCAAGATGTGTTTCAGTGTGTGGTGAAGCGTTTTGTGTCATCCGCATGTTATCTTCTTGTTGGGAAGCATGTACTTCAAAGTTCATTTGTGTTTTCATTAGGTTTGGCTGACCTAGTGTTTACACTTCATACAAAGGATTAAGAATTAATTGAGGTAGTGTGTGATTGATCCGAGACATTGTTTTGGGTCTTGGTTAAGTGTTGGTTTGGTCCACTCCCATTCCCTTCCCCTGCAGGAATGTTGAGTTTTTGACCTAATTTGAATCTATGAAATGAAGTGTGTGTAGCCGACCTTAGAGAAAGTTTCTAAGGTTGAAGAGGATATAAATACAAGTCGAGATGTTGTGAATGAATGAATCAAGTATGCCACAAGTGTGAGAAGTAGAGTGTGTGAAAGTAAATTGAGGAAACAATACTTTAATGTGTTAGATTCCTGAAAGCAGTGAGCTAATGGTGTCTACAATTCTTCTAATCAAGGCTGCGGATGTGTGTAATCTGTTGTGGTGGATCTTTTTGTTATCTTTTGTATTTGTAGGTAGTGAGCCTCCTTGTTGGATAGTGATTCCTTTCAGTAGGTAGTGAGCCTTTGTATATGGGCAGTGAGCCTCTTGTATTCAGTTTTTGCTATTACTTTATATTGTGAGTTAATCCTCATCGTGGTTTTTCCCTCATTGGGTTTTCCACATGAATCTGGTGTTTCCTCTATTGATATTGCTTTCTTTTATTTGAATTTCATGATCATACTTAATAAAAGAATTAAGTGGATAAGAAATTGATAAGTGTTTGAATATTTGAGTTTGTGTTTAGTGACAACTAATTCACCCCCCTCTCAGTTGTCTTGCGCCTTTCAATACTAGCAAGCCCTAGGACATTATAAATGTCCTCTCTGTTAGAATTGAGCTAGGGTAATTCCTTTGGAAGATCTTGAGGAGAGAACATAATCCCCTCTAGAAATTTTTGAAGAAGAAATAGGGCTCTTTCTAGTATTAGCTCCATGCATATTATCCCTTTCATTCACAATACCCTTACCCTTGTAGTTAATTTTCTCCATATACTCACCAGGTTTTGAATTTTTTCTCAGCAAAAGAAGTTCTAAAATCTCTAGGGCTAGCTCCTTCAGTATACGACCCACTCAACCATGATATCTGAGCTCTAGTCCTTTTTTTAGCTGGCTTTCATTTTTTTATTTTTCATTTATTTATGGGGGGTTGGATTATATTTCCACCTCATCCTCTTCCCTCCATTCCTTATCCTCTTTTGATTCCAAAATCTTAGAAGCCTCTTCAAAGGAGACAATATGGACATGGATACTATGTTTATGAGCCAATTTGTTAGACTCTACAAGGGAGGGTAGAGTTTTTAGATGTTCCATAAGAAAGAATGAGGCCCTCATGTAATATATAATTTTTCATTCCTTTTGTGCTCTTTCAAATTGAAATCCAAAGATGCTAGGAGAAAATAAGGGAAATAGACAAGTTGTTTCCTTTATAAAAGTGTGATAGAACTTTGTACTTTTACCCTTATGTGGTCAATACTTTAAGTAGGTGTGTGGTATTTCTATATAAAATGGTGAGTGAATTAGTTGGGTTTGAGAGTGTAGGGACTTGTATGATTTTAATTTGGGTATTGGAATGATTATTGATCAAAGAAGGAATCCTTTAGTAGGTGAGAGTGGTACTATTCATTTTGATTATTGTATGCAAGATAGTTATCTATTTATAGGAAAAAGATATATATATTCTAACTAGGTCTATGGGATATAACATTTTGATAGAAGTTCATACTAGCGGTTTAGGTGGCCACTTTAGTAAAAAATCAGTTAATAGTCTTGGTAGACAAAAATTAGTTTTGTCAAAGATGAGTAAAGATGTGGTGAAGATGTGTATCAAGATGTAGATATTTATTCCAAGTAGCTAAAGTCCATGCAAAACACATAGATCTTTATATTCCATTACCAATACTAAGTGTTCCATGGATATATTTGAGAATGGACTTTATATTAGGACTACCAAACACAAAAATAGGCAATGATTCAATATTTTTGTTATTAACATATTTTCAAATATCATTCATTTAATTGGATTCAACAATATTAATGATGCCACTAGAGAATTTGAGATGGTTTTTAAAGAAGTTGTGGGGTAATAATTCCTTGGGAATAAGACCCCCCAATAGTGGTCTTAATGATAAAGTCAATGGAAAGATATCCCCTCTAACTAGTCTATGTAGGCTCAAACTAGGTTAAAATCCCAAGTAACCCACATCAAAAAATAAGCTTTGATAAAATTTTGTAGCCAAATTCAACCACCTAGGACTTGAAAATTAAAAAAAAAATTGAGATTTTTAAAATTTTATAAGTTTCATAATTTGGTGTATGAATGTGATCTTACATTCAAATTCACTATCAAGACTCATTTAGCAATGTATTATTTAATGATATTTTTTTGTTTCACTAGTTCTTAAATGAAAAATAACAAATATTAGCATTTTACTATTTTTAGTAATGTTAGTTAATCTAGATAGTTTTTAGTTTGAATAGT